>JADNRY010000054.1:0-290918 GCA_015501585.1 Rhodocollybia butyracea | reverse complement strand
ACAAGACTCCAAAAAGTCACCCGAATTATCATTGAGTCGGGTCTGCTGTATACTACCTCAGCTTTTATTACCTTCGTCACGTTCTTGGTACGCAGCAACTCGTTTTATGCAATCTCAGATGCGGTAAGGCGTCTTTGGACTGTCACTGTATGTTCACCTAGAAGGAAACTGACATGCAAACCAATAGGAACTTCAGATTCTTTACAATCGCATTCAACCTCATTATTATCCGTGTCAGCACACAACCCAGGCATCAGAAAGCTACGTTATTCAGTCTAGCTTGACCTTCCCCCTGCGTACATTCTCCGCAGCAACAAATCCGAGCACTACTCTTGATACTGCCAGTTCAACCAAGATGGGCTCACTCTCTGGCTTCAGGAGCTCAACCGAGGCCGCGTTGCAGAATGATTCTTTACTTGACCCATAGAAATTGAAAACAAAATATTTCGATTATGACTTCAGACTGAACCATTGGAAAAGGAAAGGACAATTGGCTCTACGCGTAATTATTCAAGACGTCCTACCTCATCACCGCCATAAGGTATATCTGCCTATCATGAAGCCCATAATAAGTGTGAAAGAACGAGTGCGAGTGGCAGCACTATGAAGAGCCTAAAGATGGCGTAGTACTCGGAAACGCTGTCGCAGCCAGAATCACGAGAGTGAAGAAAATCACTCACTCAAGGGAAGTCTGGTCCGCATGAGGGGTAGGGGTCACAGGATAGCCTCTTGAGGTGCAATGCCCACAGAAAGATAAGACTCCAAAGAGTCATCCGAATTATCGTTGAGTCGGGTCTGCTATACAGTACTACTTACAGCTTTCATCACCTTCATCAAGCAACTCGTTTTACGCGATCTCAGATGCGGTAAGGCGTCATGTTTGGACTGTCACTGTATGTTCACCTAGAAGGAAACTGACAAACCAAACCAATAGGAACTTCAAATTCTTTCAACCTTAGGCTCATTATTATCCGCCTCAGCACACAGCCCAGTGAATCAGAAAGCTACGCTATTCAGTCTCACTTGACCTTCCCATTGCGATTCTCTGCCGCAACAAATCCGAGCACTGCTCTTGGTACTGCCAGTGCCACTCCAACCAAAATGAACTGTCACACTGTCCCGAGAGCATTGGTGCGCTCCCGGACTCAACGTACTCAACACCCAGGCTTTGGCCGGCTAGTCAGGAGAGGACTCCTGACAAGTGTGCTGCGCAAGATCCGGCAAAAGCTGTATGCCACAGTGTGGATACGCCTGGAAGCAAACTTGGTTTTACGGTGTGTGACAATGCATCTTTATGGTCATGCTTTTTAAACCAGCCCTTATACCACTTGAAATTACTTAGAAACAACTCCATACATAGCTACACAGACCCTGGTATGACACACAACGCCCCCCACCGCTACAGACCCGAACTCGTAATAGCTCAGGCTTCCCGCGCCCCGGTACTTAAAACTTACATACGCGGTATAAAACTGTAAGTAATTGAATATGAAAGAAATTACTATTACATTGACACTGGGACTTGCATTGAAGAAAGGACCACTTGGCTCGTAACCTGTAATCATTTAATGTACTCATCCGACCTCAAGGCCTCATCAATCCAGAAACGTTCTCACGCTATGCCGTCGACTTGAAAATCTCACATCGTTCAATCTAGAATCTAACTTTCGATTAAAATTTGACTGAAGCTGCTCTTCCAAGTATGGATGCATCCCTGGTTGTAACAGACGGCCAAGATAGGCAGGCCAGATAGAACTTGTTTCTCTTTTCCTTGATTGTCCACGCAAGAGAAATGACTTCAAATTTTTGAACAACGTGGATTCTGAGTCGCTCTGATACTACACTGCCCTCGGGTGTCAAATGAACTGGATCCAGTACAAAGAAAATGCCTGAAGGTTCAAATTAGGACGACGTGCCGAAGCGATTGGGACGGTGCTGTAGCGTGCTGAGGCGCTGAAGGTTGATCATGGGCGCAAATGTCAAATTGACCACTCCAGGCTCCTGGACCTTATATAACAAGGACCGCCCAGCAACCTCCAACATCACCCAGCTATTAATATCATGGCAGACTCTTTTGGGATCAGCGAGGCTCAATTGCTAACCCTGTTTCTCTGCAGTGTTTTATGGGGTATGCTCCTGATCACATCTGCCTACTGTTTGCGTTACTTCTTCTTTGGATGTCCGATGAAAGAGGCGGCAAGCTTAAGACCGCATGACAATCCACTGGCTGATGCTCGCAATGGCCCTTGTACTGTTGGCATTGTGCACATTTGATGTCGCACTGTTGTTAATGCGTGCCATCCAAGCGTTTATATTCTACACCGGCCAGGAGGTTCAGCAGCAGAGTTCACCGGATTGACCAACTGGGTCAATATCTTAGAGGTGAGCACTTACAACAATCGCATGTGCTCGTCTCCGTTTTGATATTATTGTATTTTATTCGGTATCTAGTCGTGTAATATTGCTCTAGGCAAGCTTATCAGCGACGCGATTTTGGTAGGCATTCGGGATCTCCACCAGTGTCTTTTCCTCAAATCTCACTCACTTCCCAGGTTTACCGGTGCTGGATTTGTATCGAACCGCAGTACCACTCTGATAACATTCCCCGCCTTATTATGGTTTTGGAGATGTTGCGATGGTAATATTCAGTATCTTCTCGGAAGCGAGTCAACGAAATAACCCTAAAGTATTACTCACTGAGGTAGCAGAGCTCCAGGTTGCTTTTACTGTGGCATGGGGTATGTCGCTTGTCAACAACGTCATCACCACTGGTAATATTCAATCGATATTATTCATTGTTAACCGCTTACTGGCTTCATCCTAAAGGTTTTATTGTATAGTCGCATTTGGCATGTAGACAACAGTCTTTATGCTATTCGAACTGAGGCCTCACCTGGGTGCGCACCCCAACCTCTTCAGACGCAGTGCCCACAGAAAGACGAGACTTCAAAGAGTCATCCGAATTATCATTGAGTCGGGTCTGCTGTACACTACCTCAGCTTTCATCACCTTCATCCACGTTCTTGGTGCGCAGCAACTCGTTTTAACACGCTTTCACATGCGGTAGGTACACAGGGCGTCATTTTTGGACTGTCACTATATGTTCACCTAGAAGGAAACTGATAATGCAAACCAATAGGAACTTCAGATTCTTTTCAATCGCATTCAACCTCATTATTATCCGTGTCAGCACACAACCCAGCGGATCGGAAAGCTACGTTATTCAGTCCAGCCCGACCTTCCCATTTGCGTACATTCTCTGCGCCGCAACAAATCCGAGCATTGCTCTCGATACTGCCCAGTCCAACCAAGATGAATTTTAACTCTCTGGTTTGAGGAGCTCGAACGAGGTATTACGGAATGACTCTTTACTTGACCCATAGAACGTAAAAGGAAGTAAAAAGAAAATTTTTATTGTATGACATCGGAACGTCTTGGCCCGTAATTATTTAAGACGTCCCACCTCATTGACATCAACCGCCAGAAAGTTCTACTTGCCTATCATGAAGTCCATAACAAGCGCGAAAGAAGAATGAGTGTGAGATGGCAACGGATTCAAAGATGACGTAGTGCTCGGAAACGCCGGAAAGTAGATAAGAGTCGAATTGACTCTTCTTTGACTTTTACCTTCAACATCCTTTCTCTCCGTTACAATACACAATCTACATGGCGCCACGTCTGAACAAAAGACAACAGCGGGAACTCGAAGAGCTCGAAACGCTGGGAGGAAATAATAATATAAAGGTTTTCAGAGGAAGAAGGCTCGGAGGAAGAAACACCGAAAAGTAAGCCTGGCGCATCAGGATTCGCAGCGGTTACGCATTCACAGCGATGTTGATGTTTCGCTCAACTTTTCCCCCTAGCTCTTTCACCCCAGAGGACGAAGAAATAGAAGAATCCGAGGATGATTCCAAATCTCGATCGTCAAAGTCGAAAAAAGTTCGTGTTCGTGTTTTTTCTCACTACGATGTGGGCTGTACTGATTGCTGATATCTTCCAGTCGAAGAAGAAGAAAAAAACTGCAATTCCAATCGAAATCAAGTCCGATATTACCCATCAAGTCAGGACCTAGTACATCATCTGGATCTATACCTGCCTTACCCAAGAATGAAAGAAAGCAGCGAAGAAGGCCAAAGCCAAGGCCAGAAAGGCCGGCATAGACGAGATTGATGAAGCTCTAGAAGCGCTTTCGATAAAGTAACACTCCATTTCTTTAATTATGCATGCAACGTTCTTAGTATTCATTCAGACACCCAGAATTCAAACGCAACTTGGCCGATACAAGCATGAATACCATGACACGATCACTTTCATCCTTGTTCGCGGTGTCTCCCGCTCATCTCGACAGCGAAGCCGAACTCAAAAAGTTCTTTGGCTCTAAAGTTGTTGCGGCAAATAAAGATAAATCCAGTGGATCATCGAAGCGTGCGCATGTTACGCAACGGTCTGTACTGACGAAGCCACAGTCGAATTGGCCTCAGCACATATGAGGGAAGGATTGTCCGCGAAGCAACTGACGGATGAGGAAGTGGCTGAGAAGTTTGATCGTAATCGGTGGACGGACTCAGCAAGCGGTACATCATTCGAGGGAGAGAGATGGTGGACGGTTGAGTACAGCAAAAAGTATAAAAAGTACGACCATGCTTTTTTCTACACGTTGTAGCTTCCGGCGGTGAGTGTCTTTTGTAGACCGATACACATGCATTTACACTTTTCGCAGATCCACAAGGATTCTACGGCCTCATCCAGAGAGCTCCGTGGCACGCCGACTCATGGTTGCAACTAGCCGAAGTTTTTAGGCATCGTGAAGGTAAGGCCCAACTTGCTTTCATCTATGTCGCATTAATTGACCCCACTAAATTAATACAAGAGCACTCATCCGCGGTTGATGCCGTTGACCGAGTCATGTTCGCATACGAACGTGCATTTGTTGGTGGATTTAGTTTCACAACTGGGCTCAACAGGCTAGATTTTGATAGAGTGGAAAAATCGTCCGTTTTACCTTGCGCTACATCGGCAGGCGTCGTCAGTTTCTGCTCCATTATTTTGAAAGAAGCGGTCGTACTGACTGTTATCAAATCTTCAGTGATCTCCAACGACGTGGCTGCATGCGCACTGCGTTCGAGTTCACGAAATTGATGTACTCCTTGGACCCATGGTGTGATCCTCACGGGCTCTACTTCATCTGGATTTCCTCGCGTTCAAAGCAGGAATGCCGCAGTGGTTATTGGATGTATTCAAGTTGTTTGACGAAAAATCCACTGGAGTCTCTTCCAGGTCAACATCGACATGTCGGATGGACCCGAGCGTTTTGCCTGGTTGGACGTTCGCAAGGGCATTGGCGCTTAGGCTAACTAACAAGGAGCAGGATAAAAGTAGTAGTACATCAGCCCTTATTGAAGCAGCAGATTCATTCCCTTCCATTGTTCCACTGCTGGCAGACAAACTAGATGTAGCGCTTTCCTGCAAATATACGAGGCCACAAAGATTTTCGAATACAGACTGATTCTAGGTTGGTTTACGGCCCTTTCCATACTTTCTTCGAAGCTAAACTGTTTTGTGTCATGCAGATCTTTGTCTACTCCCATTGCTATTCTTCACCTCCTCTCCCACATCTATGTACAGCGATCGTTCTCGCTGTGGAAAGACCCCAAGATCGCTGATTGGTTCGCGGAGACTATGACTTCCCATTTTTCTTCTCTTCCTTCCTCACTGCCCCCAACCCCTCGTCGTAATCGCTTTATTACCATGTATAGCGAAGGGGAACGCACAGGCGCATTACCTTACGCAGTTTATCGACACTTACTTGTTCTCGAGTCTACACTATCTTTCCGCTCACTGCTTCCATTCATACCAAATCCAGTCTTGAGTAGCAATAACTCCGGCTTGGCATGCGATCCTCTTCCTCCACCAAACAAAGTTCGCTTATCTGAGTATGGAGATGAGTTTTTTTGCTGGTATCGATAAAGATGAAAGAGTTAGTTGGAACAAGGAGACTGACAAGGAGGGAAAGAGAGCTGCAAGAAAGGAGACTGGCGAGATTGATCCCAAACGTTCATGAGAGACATCAAGTGCAGGTATGTATGAGTAGCTTCCCTTTTACTTACATTTATTCCTGATGCATTTCCCTTATAGGCCATTTTCGAGAATAACCCAGCCCTTCAGCAACGATTCCCAGGGCCAGATGGCATCCTTCAGTTTGCTCAGGCGATGGAGATGTTACCACCAGATGCATTAGAGGATTTGTTAGCTGTTGCTGCCATGGACCTAGGTGAAAATGTGGACGGTAGGGGGATGCCAGGCCAAATGCCAGGATTAGAAGATATCTTGTTGGAAGCAGGTATAAATGGCGCTGGAATTGGAGCGGGAGCTGGAAACGAACACAATGAGGGAGGGGAGGATGAAGACCTATCTGGGGATGAGGAAGAAGACGAGGACGAGGATATTTCTGTAGGCTGTCCATTCATTAATTGCAGTGCTGTCCTGATCTTGTTTTCAGCCTCTTCCTGTGCGCATTATACGGAACTTCCTAGGACGGTTTTGGGGTGGTGCTGGTGGTCGTGCAAATGCGGATGATTCTGAATCTGATGATGAGCCCGAGGAGCGTTTGAGAGATGAAGCTGGTGTTGACTAGGCCTGTTCTTGTAAGGATATCTCACGTTACCCACAAAGCACGTTCTTTGAGCCTGGAATTCTTTTCAAGTGCTTCAAGTACGAAGTGGCGGAGAACAAAAACATATATTACGCACAAATATGATCCAAAAATCATTTGCCTTTCCTTCAAAAACATTTCCAGAACTCCTGCCCTGGTTATGCACCTTGTGCAGGAGATAGATGATAAACTGGACTAATAGATAGATAGATTTATACTCGGCGCAATTGGCCGGGGGTCGCGCAGCCTGGGAACAGCCGGCCCACAATGTGATGAAATCGTTAAGTGTTAATGAGTAGTATCCTTAGCTACAGTAGAGCTCAAAAGAGCCTTAATATGTACCAGCTCGGATAGAGGTAATCCAGAGACCTGCGACCTTTGTCGGATAAACTGAAAAACATGTTTGCTATGATTGTAATCCGATTGTAATATACTGGCGTTGAATAGGTTTTGCTTTGACCTTACCGTAAACGAAATCGCTGCACTACTCAATCAAACACTAGTTGAACTTCTACATTGCACTCTGATTTCAGCCATATATCTGTAGCTAATTTGATAACATGTACAGAAATTTCAAGCAACGTGACTTATTCATCCTCACTTGTCCTCGTAATCTGTATCTTCATCACGGGAAAGTCCATCCACATCATACGGCTCTCTTCCCACCCACCTAACAAATGCAAGGTTTTCATCTTTTTCTGATATTCTGATAGCTCGCTTGGAGAGATTCGTTCTGAGAAAATCTATACGCTCAGCTAGCTCAGGTACTAGGAGACGCTCGTTGGCTCGATGAAAAGCCCACAGGACTTCACGGACTCTACAGAGAAGGGCAGTGTCAGTGGGATTTCACAAGATGTGATAGACACAGTAGCAAACGCACTCATCAATGCGTCTATCAACCATCTGCCAATTCAGCACCTTGTTCAAGCGCCATACAGTCAGAACTTCATGCTTTCCATCATGATCTAGGACAGTCAGCGGAATAATCTTCTCATTCCCAAGTATCCCTTTCATCTCCAAAGCTTCCACTACAGATGCGTTAGCAAACGTCACAAATTCTTCTGTGGTAACAACCGGGATCACAACATCGTGACTTGGAGAGAGGATTTCTGTTATGGACGAGGCATGTGTCACTCGTTGAACAGTAGGGAATTTCAGGCGATGGTTTCGCCATTCCAGTTCTGGTGATTGTAATTCACAATCGTTGTAGCGATCAATGGATTCAATAAAGTCTTTGATATTGAAGTTCTCATCCCATTCGTATCTGTAATAAGATGAGTGAGTGAAATGAGAAATCCGAATCAACTTACTGGGTGTATCATCATACGCGACTTGTCCAATGTTGTTGTACACGTCTTCTGCAAAAACGTGCCCGCGAATGCTCCACGAAAAATAAGGTGGTCAGCTAGAAGGCAATCGGGATCAAAACTCGATGCTCACTCGATCTCCCCTGCCTGCTCCATCTCCCACAGTGCGACATGCCTCATGAACAATTCAAAGCCAGTTAAACAGCTCCTTCCCTGCGGCTCCGACGTAATCTGGCCATAACCCCCCAACATTGCGTGCGTAAAAACCGGTAGTCCATTCTTTTTTTGACTCCGCTTTCTGGAAACTGGTCCGTTACAGCAGAGTTGGATTGACTGTTCTTGATGTAACGTTGAACGACTTGGCGGGTCCATTCTCGAGATTCTCTGGCGATTGTCAGCAGGGAGAGCGGTGGAGGACGAAGCTTTTCGCCGAGAGAGATTGAAGCAAGTAAGGTCTTGGAGGTGGGGGTGAGGGATTGGAAAGGGGAGAGCCAGCCGATGTAGATTGGGAGAATACGGATACCATAGCCGCGTTTTGCGTACTTGAAGACACTGAAACTGGGGAATAAGTATACAATAATGTAAAAAGACGAATATTATACCGTTTGTCTCGAGTCGCTTTTCTATCTCCGAGGTAGTGTCCATTGATAAGATCCATAGTAAAGACATTCGTACCCGCTGTGGTGAAGCTACATCAGCATTATGAATTCCTTCGACAAAATCATCATCCAGCGTACTCTCCAATGCTCTAACAAACCTCGGAAGCATCCACACTTCCGTTCCATCCCATCCAGTAGCACAAACATCCAGATCAAAATTAAGCAGTACTTCTCTCGGGCTCTTCACCAACTTCAATACAATTTGTACTCGGCGCTTGGGCCACATTGAGTAGAGCGTAATGGTCTGGGAATTCCGTACCACCAAGAATGGGGCATCGGCCGATCCTAAATTACTTTTATACACCTCGGCGATGTGCTGAATTTTTGTAAGAGCCCTGACTCTTAATGTGTAAGAGCCCTGACTCTTAATGCCTCAGACCATGAGCAAGATCTCGTTCTATTAGAGAAATAGACCGAAACGAGTATGTGGTACGAGGATAAGAGTAGACTAATTATGTAATATCGGCGCTAACGGCAATGAACATGCCGTAGGCGTTACACATGCCCCCTAGATTGACCCCACAGGTCCATCTTACCCAAAAAAAAACAAAAGAGAAAGATGGAAAAGGGAAAACATAACAAAGAGAAACATACAGTCATCTAATAGGTAACGTATGATGTAGTATGCTGGCAATTTCCATAAGTGCAGAAGAAGAGAAAGTGTCCTGTGAAAATTGCCGGATTCTCTGGATGCTGACACTAAGTCCAGATTGAGATGGTGGTAGCACATTGGAGACAGTAGATCTCCAGCGCCATGAATGGGAGCATTGATTGGGAGCACAAATATGGTGATGGGGAGTTTCAGTGGGTGAGGGTGATGGCATGAGTGTACCAGATTGGGATGGGCAACGACTTGAACGAAGCAAGAGCGAACCAAACGCACCATACACATTGTGTTTGACACGTTTACGAAGGCCTGTTGGTGGAACAGCAGTCACAGGGGCAACATAAGGCACAGGTGTACACTCGGTTGGAGTGTTTGAGAGATGAACACGAGCTGGCGGTGCTCCAGCTGTGTGTTCAAGCCCTGTGACATGTTTATCCATGAATACTTTGAGTTTCCAGCCTGCTTTCCGCAGTTCAGCCACCTCCCGTGCAAACTCTGAGGTTGGTTGGAGTTGAAGTGAAGGGGGAGTGGGTTTGGATGGTGAAACCAATGTCAGAGCATGTGGAGATGATTTCGACGTGTCTGACGCATTCGAAGCGAGTGTGGGAGTTGGTGATGAGGCAGTAGGAGCGGTCAAAGGTGATGGAGAACTCAGAGCAGGAGGTGGTGTTTGAGATTTGGACAGTTCCATCCCAAACTCTTCTCCCAGTCTCTTAATAGACTCTATCATCTGAAAACAGACCTCTGCCTGGAAACCTTCTTCCTTCACTGCCCAGCAACATCTTAATGTTGAATCCTGCACCACTGCCTCTGCCAAATCCCTACCAGCCACTGAAAGACCATGTTGTTCCCAGAGCTGCTTAAAGTTGACTAGCAGCTGTTGAATTCCCTGGGAGGAGAAGTCCAGGATCCCAGAGATGTGTGAGAGAGGATCATGAGGGAACATAGAAAGGATTTGAGAAAGAAAAGAGTAAGCCAGAGCCATGACAGAGTCATGGCTTGAGTTGTGCTGTTGTGTGGTCATATTGCTGTAATAGTCCTATTCAGGACAAGGTTGCTCAAAAAAGTGTAAGAGCCCTGACTCTTAATGCCTCAGACCATGAGCAAGATCTCGTTCTATTAGAGAAATAGACCGAAACGAGTATGTGGTACGAGGATAAGAGTAGACTAATTATGTAATATCGGCGCTAACGGCAATGAACATGCCGTAGGCGTTACATAATGCCTCAGACCATGAGCAAGATCTCGTTCTATTAGAGAAATAGACCAAAACGAGTATGTGGTACGAGGATAAGAGTAGACTAATTATGTAATATCGGCGCTAACGGCAATGAACGTGCCGTAGGCGTTACACATGCCCCCTAGATTGACCCCACAGGTCCATCTTACCCAAAAAAAAAACAAAAGAGAAAGATGGAAAAGGGAAAACATAACAAAGAGAAACATACAGTCATCTAATAGGTAACGTACGATGTAGTATGCTGGCAATTTCCATAAGCGAAGAAGAAGAGAAAGTGTCCTGTGAAAATCGCTGGATTCTCTGGATGCTGACACTAAGTCCGGATTGAGATGGTGGTGGCACAGTGGAGACAGTAGATCTCCAGCGCCATGAATGGGAGCATTGATTGGGAGCACAAATATGGTGATGGGGAGTTTCAGTGGGTGAAGGTGATGGCATGAGTGTACCAGATTGGGATGGGCAACGACTTGAACGAAGCAAGAGCGAACCAAACGCACCATACACATTGTGTTTGACACGTTTACGAAGGCCTGTTGGTGGAACAGCAGTCACAGGGCAACATAAGGCACAGGTGTACACTCGGTTGGAGTGTTTGAGAGATGAACACGATCTGGCAGTGCTTCAGCTGTGTGTTCGAGCCCCATGACATGTTCATCCATGAATACTTCAAGTTTCCGGCCTGCTTTCCGCAGTTCAGCCACCTCCCATGCAAACTCTGAGGTTGGTTGGAGTTGAAGTGAAGGGGAAGTGGGTTTGGAGGGTGAAACCAATGTCAGAGCGTGTGGAGATGATTTCGATGTGTTCGACGCATTCAAAGCAAGCGTGGGAGTCGGTGATGAGGCAGTAGGAGCAGTCAAAGGTGATGGAGAACTCGGAGCAGGAGGTGGTGTTTGAGATTTGGACAGTTCCATCCCAAACTCTTCTCCCAGTCTCTTAATAGACTCTATCATCTGAAAACAGACCTCTGCCTGAAAACCTTCCTCCTTCACTGCCCAGCAACATCTTAATGTTGAATCCTGCACCACTGCCTCTGCCAAATCCCTACCAGCCACTGAAAGACCATGTTGTTCCCAGAGCTGCTTAAAGTTGACTAGCAGCTGTTGAATTCCCTGGGAGGAGAAGTCCAGGATCCCAGAGATGTGTGAGAGAGGATCATGAGGGAACATAGAAAGGATTTGAGAAAGAAAAGAGTAAGCCAGAGCCATGACAGAGTCATGGCTTGAGTTGTGCTGTTGTGTGGTCATATTGCTGTAATAGTCCTATTCAGGACAAGGTTGCTCAAAAAAAGTGTAAGAGCCCTGACTCTTAATGCCTCAGACCATGAGCAAGATCTCGTTCTATTAGAGAAATAGACCAAAACGAGTATGTGGTATGAGGATAAGAGTAGACTAATTATGTAATATCGGCGCTAACGGCAATGAACGTGCCGTAGGCGTTACAATTTTCTTGTTTGCAGCGTCAACGTCTAGGCCATATATATACAAGTCTATATCAGAGGATATCCATTCCTCATACTGGTTCAGAAAGGCGGGAACAGATGCAGTCGAAGGTATATCTGGGGTAAGGAGGGCTCCTAGAACGAGGCCGCCCGCCACAAAAATGTTACTCCAGTCAAGGCCAGCGAGAAGGCCTCCGGTCATAGAGTAGAAACGACGTTTAAAATCTGCAGAAGAGGGCTGGATGAACGTGGTGGGAGGGCGCTTATCAGCGAGAATGGTATACCCAGGTAACACATCGATAGAGGATCGCGTAACTTGGAGAGCATGTATGGTACTGGAATCATCGTCAGACGAGACTACCGGAGAACAGTTGAAGAATGTTTTTTGGCAGGTCTTGAATTCGAACCAAACCCACAGACCACGGGCCAAGAACAGTGTCAGAGTCACAAGGTGGGCGTTTGGATAATGAACGGAGGAATATTTCATTTTTGAGGACCCTGAACACAGAACGTGATTCACATCCCTGAGAATGTCTGGAAAAGCGGAAAGAACTTACCATTCGTCTACATCATCGATAAGCTCGTTATCTTTGAGAATCTCCACCTTCTTCCTTGGGACTTTTGAAGTTTCATCGTTACCCGTAGAGTCGCCAGGAATACCACTCCCGACGCGTCTCATGGGATAAGGAAGTTTATACCATGACCAGATACCCTTTTTCAAAACATTGATATACTTCGCCTCGAGTTTCTGAACACCTTTGTCGATGATACCAACGTCTTCTTCAATATTTTCACCCAAGTATCCTCCAAACCCTTGCAACTGCGCAACGTCCAGTCCAAGAATTTCGCAAGAGACAGTCTTCTCATTCTGTGACTCCTTCCACAACTTCAACTGGGTCTCGACTGTTTCGATGGCAAGCTTGGTTTGCGACATACTGTCCTTCAAAATTTTTCAAAGCTCAGGGTGCGTAGCAGTGCTGAGCATTGCTCTTTGCCTCCTTTTTCGATTATAAATTGGTTCTGGAAACGGGTGTTTCGAGCTGGAAGCAAGATTTTTTTATGATTGGCACTGTACTAACCTCCTGAAGGGTCCGAACGAAACATTTTGAAAATTTAAGTGCCAGAGTGAGAGCTACGAGGGATAGAGTATTGAACAGAGAGAGACACGCGTTTATTGGTTTGGTAATTTAAAGATCCGCAGAATTTTCAGATCAAACGCGCTCATAAAGAACTTGAGCGGGACCACGTGCACCGCGTATCATGGCCTGAGCCTCGGCGTGTGACCGAACGATGCTTCCTTTCCTGTATTTTCATGATTTCTCAAAACGCGAAACTCGTACATGGGTTACACTGGAGAGAGATTTATGTAAATATTCGGTTCGTTTCTGATGCCCTTAGACCAACACAGTCGGCCTCGTGAACACTGATGACCAGGCTTACCGGCGCTCAAATTTCGAAGTCAAACTCAGCGAAATTCTGTGGTTTAGTTCGCTTTTCCATGTCCCTGCCACGCAATCTCCCGCGCCTTTTACTTCAGAGTATCCCTTCAAATATGCCCGATTCTGTGATCCAATCGCTCACAATATGGATGGACAATGTCAATAGGGATTGCGGGAAAACAAGACGGAATTGAACATATGGAAACAACCTATCCCCGGTTTACAATTCACCCTTCCGTTCGGAGTAAGTATGAGGTCCTCTCATGTAATACAGCTTATTGAGGATAACAACTGCAGTTATTCAACCTGTGTCTCCCTCCCAGAGCAAACCTGCTTTTTATTCCCTTCTCTGAAATTGGTAAAAAAGCTTTCCGAGAACAAAAACATGTTTTCGAGCGATATAGTTTATCCATCCTCACTTGTCCTCAGATTCCGCTGCCCACTTCATCACTCATCACTCCCACTATCACTCTCGTCATCACCAAGCCTGAACTCTCTGACCAAATCTTCGACGAGGAAGATTCCATTCACGTCCGTTGTACGCTGATACGGCTCTCTCCCCACCCATCTAACGAATGCATGATTTTCATCTTTTTCTGAGATTCTTATAGCCCGCTTGGAAAGATTCGTTCTGAGATAATCTGTACGTTCAGTATCGGGTGCTATAAGACGCTCATTGGCTCGGTGAAAAGCCCACAGCACTTCACGGATTCTACAGAAAGGACAATGTTAGCAGAATTTTACATGAAGTAATAGATACAACAGCCAACTCACTCATCAATAGGTCTATCAACCATCTGCCAATTCAGCACCTTGTTCAAGCGCCATACAGTAATAACGACTTCCTGATTTTCCTGATTACCCAGGACAGTCAGCGGAGTCATCTTCTCATTCCCAAGTACCCCTTTCATCTTCAAAGCCTCCACTACAGATGAGTTAGCAAACGTCGCAAATTCTTCTGTGGTAATGACTGGGATCACGATATCGTGACTTGGAGAGAGGATCTCCGCTACGGACGAGGCGTATGTCACTCGTTTAACAATAGGGAACTCCAGGTCATCACCGCCACTGTTCCTCCATTCTTCTTTTACTGAGTCTAGTTCGCGGTCATTGAAGCCATCAATGGACTTGGTAAAGTCTTCGATGTTGAAGTTTTCATCCCATTCGTATCTGTTATAGGAATAAGTGAGTGAAATGAACGATCTGAATCGACTTACACAGGTGTATCATCATACGCGACTTGTCCAATGTTATTATACGCGTCTTCTGCAAAAATATGTTCATAAATTCTGCATGGGGAAAAAGGTCAACTAGGAGGCAATCGAATCAAAACTCTGCACTTACTCAATTTCCCCTGCCCGCTCCATCTCCCACAGTGCAACATGCCTCATCAACAATCCAAAACCGGTCAAGGAGCTCCTCCCCAACGGCTCCGATGTAATCTGTCCATAACCCTCCAACATTGCATGTGAAAAGACTGGTAATCCGTTCTTTCCTTCTACTCTCGGCCACCGACCTTCTGGAAACCAATACGTTACAGCAGAGCTAGATTGGCCATTCTTGATGTAACGTTGAACGACTTGGCGGGTCCATTCTCGAGATTCTTTAGCAATTGCCAGCATGGAGAATGGTGGGGACGAAGCTTTTCGCCGAGAGAGATTGAAGCAAGTAAGGTCTTGGAGGTGGGGGTGAGGGATTGGAAAGGGGAGAGCCAGCCGATGTAGATTGGGAGAATACGGATACCATAGCCGCGTTTTGCGTACTTGAAGACACTGAAACTGGGGAATAAGTATACAATAATGTAAAAAGACGAATATTATACCGTTTGTCTCGAGTCGCTTTTCTATCTCCGAGGTAGTGTCCATTGATAAGATCCATAGTAAAGACATTCGTACCCGCTGTGGTGAAGCTACATCAGCATTGAGATTTTCTTCGACAAAAAATTATCTGACGTACTCTCCAATGCTCTAACAAACCTCGGAAGCATCCACACTTCTGTTCCATCCCATCCAGCAGCACAAACATCCAAGTCAAAATTAAGCAGTACTTCTCTCGGGCTCTTCACCAACTTCAACACAATTTGTACTCGGCGCTTGGGCCACATTGAGTAGAGCGTAATGGTCTGGGAATTCCGTACCACCAAGAATGGGGCATCGGCTGACCCTAGATTGCTCTTATACACCTCGGCGATGTGCTGAATTTTCTTGTTTGCGGCATCAACGTCTAGACCGTAAATATACAAGTCTATATCAGAGGATATCCATTCCTCATACTGGTTCAGGTACAACCGATCCAAGGCGGGAACAGATGCAGTCGAAGGTATATCTGGGGTAAGGAGGGCTCCTAGAACGAGGCCGCCCGCCACAAAGACGTTGTTCCAGTCAAGACCAGCGAGAAGGCCTCCGGTCATAAAGTCGAAACGACGTTTGAAATCTGCAGAAGAGGGCTGGATGAACGTGGTAGGAGGGCGTTTATCGGCGAGAATGGTATATCCAGGTAACACATCGGTAGGGGATCGCGTAACTTGGAGAGCATAGATGAGATTTCCAGACGAGATGACTGGAGAACAACTGAAGAATGTTTTTGACAGGTCTTTAATTCGAACCAAACCAACAGACCACGGGCCAAGAACACTGTCAGAGCCAGAAGACGGGCATTTGGAGAATGAGCGGAGAAATATTTCATTCTTGAGGACCCTGAACACAGAACGTAGTTCACATCTCCGGAGGCGTCTAGAAGAGCGGAAAGAGCTTACCATTCGTCTACATCATCGATGAGTTCGTCCTCTTTGAGAATTTTTGCCTTCTTCCTTGGAACCCCCGAAACTTCATCGGTATGCGCAGAAGCGTCAGGAAGGACACTTCCGACGCGTCTCATGGGATAAGGAAGTTTGTGCCATGACCAGATACCTTTCTTCAAAACATCAATATGATTCGCCTCGAGTTTCTGAACACCTTCGCCAATGATCCCAACATCTTCTTCAACGTTCTCACCCAAGTATCCTTTAAAACCTTGCAACCGAGCAACGTCCAAGCCAAGAATTTTGCAAGAGACAGTTGTATCGTTCTGCGACTCCTTCCACAGCCTCAACTGCGTCTCGACCGTCTCAATGGCAAGCTCGGTTTGCGACGTGCTTTCCTTCAAAAATTTTCGAAGTTCGGAGTGCGTAGCAGTGTTGAGCATTGCTCTTTGCCTCCCCCCTCGACTATAGACTGGTTCTAGAAACGGGTGTTTCGAGTTGGAACAGGTTTTTATAATGATTGGCATACCTGAAACCTCTGGACGAAGCATTTTGAGAATTTTAGTGTCAGAGCGAGAGCTACGAGGAATAGAATATTAAACGGAAAGAAACAACGCGTAAATAGTTTCGTGGTTAAAGAAAAGTAGAAGAAAGCAAATCAAAACGCGTTCATAAAGAAGTTGAAGCGGGAGCACGTGCACCGCGTATCATAGTTCGGCCACATGCCGAGGCTCGAGGCTCCTTATATCAGATCCATCTTTCTGGGATATACTTAGCATCTTGGCTGGAACGTTGCTCGACGTCAGCGTATTTTCAGCTTGTTCAACTGTCCCTACCTGGCGAAAATTATCTTCATGATTTCTCAAAACGCGAAAGTTGTACTTGCAAGTTACCCTGGAGAGATTTATGTAAATAAAATTCGGTTCGTTTCCGATGACAGGCCCTTAGACCAACACAGTCGGCCTCGTGAGCACTGAAAGCCTCGCGGTGGCCAGGCTTACCGGCGCTCAAAGTCAAAGTCAGCGTAATTCTGTGGTTTAGTTCGCTTCATCATGTCCCTGCCACGCACTCCCCTTTTGCTTCAAAGTATCCCGCCAAACACGCCCCATTCTGTGATCCAATCGCTCCCAACATGGATGGACAATGTCAATAGGGCTTTGGGAAAACAAGACGGAGTTGAACATATGGAAACAACCTATCCCAGGTTTTCAATTCACCCTTTCGTGCGAAGAGTAAGTACGAGGTCCTCTCATGGAATGCATGCTTATTGAGTATAACAACCCGTAGTTATTCAACCTGTGTCTCAAAACCCTCGAAGCCTCCCCGGAGCAAACCTGCTTTTTATTCCCTTCTCTGAAACTGGCAAAAGCGTTCCGAGCTTACCTGCACCTACAGCTCCCCTCTTTCCCCGAGGACGCGGACTTGCATGATGTATCCCAAGCAGTTTGTGCGCCTTGCAGTGTATTTGCAGTTATATTCCGTCTGGAACAACGGGCGATCGCGATGAAATTTTGGACATTCACTGGAGCTGGTATCTCGAGTCGTTTGGCTGAGCAATGTGGTCGTCGCTTAGATGGGCATTCGGAAATCACGCTGGGTTTGCCGACCGAGCCAGACCACGGATATTTGAACTACTATAATTCACATTCACCCCTTACCTCTGCCTTTGAAGCAAAGGCGATAATCAAAGCTCGGTTTGCTGGCTTTAGTGTGGACGGTGCCAGCAATATTCGGGGTGTGAAAGGACTTAAGACAAGTGATGTATACCTTTACCCCACAGGAATGACTGCAATTTGGCAAATTCACACCATGCTCCATGGTCTGATACCATCCGGAAATAGCCACAAAACATTCAAGACTGCTCAGGTCAAGTAAGTTTTCTATTTTTTTTTTTGCTATACATGTTGCTTAGAACACTCTCAGCGTATTATACGTCGATTCCTATAAGCTACTTGACACAACAAGTAGCGGGTACCACTACTTCACCAACGAGACTGTGGAAGACTTAGAACGTCTTCTAGAAGATTGTGCTGCTAGCGACACTAATACTGTCCTGGGGATCTTCACCGACTTCCCTGGCAACCCAGTAATGAAAAGTGCTGACCTCCCGAGGCTGCGCGCCCTTGGGGACAAATACCATGTTCCAATCATCATTGACGAGACGGCCGGCTGTCATCTGAATGTTTCTGTGCTGGCATACGCGGATATCATTATTGGCAGTCTCACCAAAGTCTTCAGTGGATTCGCGAATGTTCTTGGTGGCGCGTAAGTCTTCAGCCAATACTCGGATTCGGTGTTCAATGACCCACGTACTTGACTCAGGCTTCTGTTGAATCCCCATTCATTATTTTATCAGAAATACAAGGCTTACTTAGAGGAACATTACGAGGACAATTACTTTGACATTGACGCCATTGTCATGGAACTAAACTCGAGAGGAATGGAGGACCGGCTGTCCAGGATCAACGAGAATTCTGAAGCACTCGCCGACTGGCTGTTCGCTCGTTCGAGAGCTGGGGGAATGGAAAACAGTATTATCGACAAGGTATCTTACCCCAAATACCAGTCCCTTGACAACTATGAACGTTGCATGAGAGTTATTTCTTCGGACGAGGCTGGACAGAATAAATTCCAACCAGGATACAGTGGTGTCGTATCAATAACATTCATTTCGCTGGCAGCTGCAACAACATTTTACGAGACCATACACTGTTACAAAGGCACTACTCTTGGAACGGTCGTTACGCTGGTGTCTCCATTCACTGCAATAGCGTTTGCGCCCAACAAAATGAGTTGGGCAAAGGATCATGGTATAGATGAAGCTTTAGTGAGTGTCCTTCCCTTGATGGTAATCCATGATCCTAATACTCCATAGGTCCGATTTACTGTAGGAGTCGAAGATATACAGAGGATCTATAATAGTGTTGAGGCCGCACTTCTTGCGGCTGAAAAGAGCTAATCTTGGGTACTATATATCTTTCGTTGTGCTTTGAACATAAATACAGTTTCTGGTCACTGCCAGCTCCCAGTCCCCCATACAATATTTTCTCATCAATATCTGGTCATAGGGAGTCAGACTTGGATCGACTATTTGGAGCTTGCTACATCCGTAATTTGTGCTCCTCTGACCTAAAGATCCTGCCACTGGGATTGATGTCGATGATAATCTAGACAAACGCGATGGTGAGCTGGATCTCAGCACACAGCAAATAACCACATAAACATCAAAAGGTAAAAGCATAATATAATAACTTATTCCACAGAGAAAGGGACACAATCTGCTAGTACGGAGCGTGGTATCGAGGAAAATAGTGGTAACAGGCATGTCTGTAAGTAAATATCATTGTCGGAGTGAATTACGGTACAGAAACTCTGTGTCCCTTCTATAGCGAAGAAGTAATGTTATTAAGACGTACAGTTCATAGAGCGAATATCACATTGACGAAACATCAGACCCAATATCTCTTCGAGGGTCTGACTCGCCAGTGTTTGTATTTGCAGTCGTGATCAGAATAGGGTGGATAGTCGGATGGATGGAGGAAGGGGTTGTGGAGAGAGGCTTGGCTTTTTCGAATGAGTGAGTGCGGTCGGTGCATCGTCTAGGCGATGGTAATTAAACTATACAACAAGATTATTAGGTACTATACCCCGTCAGGCGAGAGTAGAAACAAAGCCTGCCGACGAGATAGCCCTTGAAGAAATGGAAAGAAGAAATGGAAAACACATGGGTAAGAGGTTAATAAGTCAAGATGAGGACGAAATAGACCAGACATAAATGACAAGGAAAATCGGAGAAGCAAACCTCATCTTCAGGAATTGCCTTTCCGTTGAGCAGCCACACTGCCTGATCTCGGTCGTGTAAGGTCGGGCTTGAACGAACTTTCAGGTGAACCCTCCGTACTCTTCCTGCGGCTCGCACTTGGCCGGCCTATTCGACTTTGGGCTAGGAGCGAAGAAGAATTGGATGGCGGTAATTTCGTAGGATGATTTCGTATGGTCACATTCGAGTGTCCTCCGGGTAGTTGTGGCAAAACCTTTCCATTGTCGGAAGGCGTACTAGAACCTGAACGAATACCGGTAAATCCGGGAGGTGGCATTGCTGCAGTGCTTGATCCTAGTGACGAACGTTTCGACTGGAAACTATATGGTGTATTGCCAGGTCCGGTCGAACGCTTTTGCCCTAGCATAGACGACGAATTTGAAGTTGGGAGGGGTAAGAATGTAGGCGTGGCGGGACGCGAGGTGGGGGTGGGTATGGAGGTAGTAGTAGCAGTGCTTCCCCCCGAAAGCCTCGACTGTGGTCGTTTGATACCAGTGTTACCTGTGCTGATTGTACTTTGGAAAAGAGAGCCGCCTTTAGAGCCGAAGGTAGGGGATGAGGATGTTGACGCCGCAGGTTTGAACGTCCTTTTCGGACTTGACGCCCTGCGCCGTTCTTTGGGCGGGGAAGGCGAATCTTCCATGATAAGCACCCAGCCCGATGCATCTCCACCGGAACCCTTTTTACTTTTTTCAGATTCTGTATCGGTGCTCCTCTTGGAATCAGAACTGCGTCTATTTGACAAGGGGTTTTCCCAGCTCGTCCGGCCGAGTACGTTTCGCGGGCCTATTGACATAGTTGGACTTCCCATGCTCGACGCTGCAAGCGCATTAGCATTTGGCCGACCAGACATACTACCCATTCGTAATCTCGGAACTCGAGTGTGAATCTTTTGTTCAAGATTTTTAACTCGTGCACGCATCTCAGATACCATCTGAACGCCTCTGCTCCTGGAAGCCGTGCTTGTCGTCGAGTTTGTGCTCATAGTTGACGGATTACGCGCCACCGGAGGGCGCTTGGTAGGTGAAGTAGGTGTTCGAGGGGACGAATAAGACGGAATGGTCCTGGAGCGAGGGATAGAAGCACCATTCGGAGGAGTAGATTGGGCTGGTTGAAAGCCTGCTCGCTGGAGTAGGACCGATTGGCCTTTGTGAACGGAAGCTGAGCCCATTTTACGTGGGGTTGCTTCATCTTCCGAAAAGTTTGTGTCTGGAAGAGCCTCGGTACTCGGATCGAGCTCTGACAATTGTAGATCTGGGGGAGGAGGTGTATTGAGCAGATCTTCTAGTGACGGTACCGACATTCGAGGGAACGAGGTACGAATAGATTGAGAACTGTCATTGGAAGAAGCTCGCGTGGTCAGTTGATCTTTCAAATGTGAAATTTCGGCGTTTGCATCTAGTAAGAATGAGTATCGAGTCTGTGAACAGGTCGCTGTCCGCACCTCGAAGTTCGTCCCTCAGTCTTTGACACTGTTCCTCTACATTTGCCTTGTCCAGTAGCTCGTGCTCGAGCAGAATCTTTTCCTCTAGTGCTCGTGAATATTTGCCTTCTACATCAGCCAAAGTCGAGGAGACTGCACGTTCTGTTCTTTCGAGGTCGTCGTTGCCCATTTCTAATTCGCGCAGTTGGACCTTGACTGTCTGGTGTTCCTGCCGTAGTCTGTCTAGTTCGCGTTGAAGAGAAGCTGTGATTGTATTGTGAGTCGTTTGAAGAGATATAAACTTGGACTGGACAGATTTGAGCAGGAGTTAGGGCCAATTTTCTCGAGATCAACGTACTTTCCAATCATCTCTCTCTGTTTCTGCCCTTGCTACCTTGACCCTTAGATCCTGCTGGGCCTTCTCTGTTCTCTGGAGCTCAGACTCCAACTCAGCCTCTAACTCCTTACTGGCGTGATGAAAGTCGTCGAGTTCAGCCCGTGTTTCTGCCAGCATATCGGCCACCTAGGCTCCAAGTAAATGACTGAGAAATTGGGATTGAAATTGGACACAAGGATACCTCATTGTACTTTGCCCGCCAGTCGGTGGAAGTTGAGGCCGAGTAACTTTAGGGATATTAAGCCAAAAGAGGGAGAGAAAGAGTATTAAGCGAACCTTATCGAAGAGTCGTCAATAGACATGGCTCTGTCTCTTCTAAGGGCATCCGTTGGAGAGAGAACGGCAGTCATCAAGAGAGCTCAGCAATCAACCAACGCCGCGGGTAACAAAGCCGGCTGATCCGGCAAAGCAACAAATTAATTTTTTATTTATTTTGTAAATTTAGAACGACTACGGTATCCCTTCAGGTTTTGCACATTTTCTCTTCTCAATCTTCCCCGTCTTCGAACAGCGCATCTCCTGCAAAAACATTCAGCAGAAATTCATTAAAGACTAGACACTGTAAACGTACTTGCCAGGAAACCGGCTCCATTGTAGAACCTGTTCAAAAGTAAATAATTATATACTGCAATGATAATCAACATGCTTTACCAGCTTCACTCGTCGCAAAAATGACTCCAAGGTCATTCCTGGCCGTAGTAACAAAGTAACTACGGGCGTCACCTAATGAAATCTTGGTGGACATGAGCAAAACCTAGACCATCTGAGCCAGAACATTCAACTTACGACAATACCTCGGACAACATCTCCACCTCTAAAACAATCTCCGATCTTGACTTTATCCTTCTCAGTTGCTCGTACGTCTTGTGAACGAATAACACCAGTAAATTCTTCTCCTGGAGGCAACGGTACACCGTCAACAACAGCGATGGATAACAGTGCTTGGACTGGGGAAAGCCTTGTAATGTGACCAAGAACGATGGAATTTGGGGTAGGCGGTTGGGGCCGTACGCGAGATATAGCCAGGCTCTGCAAGTAGCAATATTGTTTAAAGACCTTGATTCCGTTTTCTAACAGCGTAAAAGACGAACAGATCCCTCGAAATGCGGTACACCGACGAGACTGGCTCTGACAAGTGAATCTTTTTCATAAGTTCCCCTCCCTAATTGCGGGACTGGTCCTCGAGGTAAAGGAATTGGTTGGCCCGGAAGAACAAAGTCAGAGGCCATTAGATGATGAAAGTCGCGACCAAACAAGCGCTCGCTCGATCGTGTATAATTGCATAAATGCAACATAAATGAGTATCATAAATCATTTTAACGCAGAATTAACTACAATAAACTGATATACTGTCCAAGGCTATCACAAGTACCAAAATAATGTCGCAAGCCAGCCAATAGATAGGGCAAAAAGTATGTAAAGATAGATGCCTTGAATCAAGCTCGGCCAGCAAACACTAGGCATCAAGTAAAGAAAGTGATGGCGTTGGATGAGTAAAGAGCGTCAGTCCTGGATGGATCCACCAGCACCATCAGGGAATGTTGTATGTGACAAGCACAGCAAGGAGTACGCAGTTGGTTCGGATGTTATGGATGTGTAAGAAGGTGGCTTGGCTTGCGATAGCGAAGGTGAAAAAACCGACGACGCTGGATAAAGCTATCACCGATAGCCTAGTCAGCTGTAATCGGCATAAATAGCTTCAAAAATAAGTTTAACTGTAGATAAATAAAATGATTCAACCCAAAGAGAGTAACTTTTACAAAAAAGAATGGACGGATTGGACATTTGCAATCCAAAATGGGTACCGCGGTGGGAAGGAAGGAAGGGGGATGGGGCGGAATGGAGAGAGGGTGGTTGAAAACCAACACTTGGACGGACGAAGTCAACCTGGTTTCTTGGGCGCTGACAAGCAGTCAACGAGACAGATCATTCAAACTTTGGCAGCAGACGACGACGTCAAGGACCTTTTTCTCGCCTTCGCAGGCGCTGTCGCGCGGTCAACCAGACAAAACCTAGGCACAACACCCCGGGGCGATTCGATCTTTCCGACGTGCTGAACCAAGCACCAACCATCGTGATACTCTTCAATCAGAAGAACAGAATCACCTATTTTAATGGGGAGCTCATCATCGAGAGATGGATGGAAAGTGTTGATGACAGACATCAAACGAATCTTGTCAGAGGCACTCCTGCTGTGGCGTGCCTGAGAAGGAGTTACTTTGGTGGAGATTTCACCAGAGATGTGTTTGGAAGATACTGATCGTGAGCGAGAGTGGCGGTGTTGTTTGTTCGCAAACGAGGCAGAACGAGCAGGACTTTGGAGCGGTTCTGGGTGTTCAGATACAGTGGTGAGCAAAGGCGTTGGATTTGAAAAACGTGATGAGGGGGGCTGGTTGGTCAGAACACTCAGCGGCTTGTTCGTGGGCGCTGTGATCTCCACGGAAGGAACTACTGACTGGGATTTCTCCTGGTAAGAAGGAGGAGGAGATGGCTCATTTCTCCATGCAGTAGTCTGTTTGTATCCTTCACGGGCGGCTTGGACATGTTTAGGAAGCTCTCCGTTTTTCAGCGGAACTCCAAGATATGTCTTAACCTGAGGAGTCCAAGCGGCTTCGCCTTTGTGGGGAATGGGGATGAATACTTTCTGAGGCTTTTCGACTCCGGCTTGTTTCTCAGAGTCGAAGCTCGTGTTGGTAGTAGGCCTGTACAAAGCATCATCGCTATCATCCACAGGTTTCTTTTGCTTTCTTCTTCTGTATCTCCAAATGCATACTGTAATGAAAATGCTCAACAAAAGTACTGCTCCGATAACAATACAACTCACAAGCACTGATCCCGACAACAAGAAGAGATAGAATCACAGCCAAGGCAACTGTGGACTTGGGAACGCCAGCAACGATGGCGGCTGCGGTAGAGTTGGTACCGCTGGTGGCCGTAGGTGTCGTCAAAGACGCAGACGCCGCACTGGTAACTTCAGATGTTACACTGGCTTGGCGCTTCATTTCGCGAAATACGGAAACTCGTCGACCAAGATGACCGTGATTCATTGTTTCGAAGAGATCGTAAAGAAGGGGATGGAAAAAGAACGAAAAAGAAACAACTCGTAAAGCACAAGAAAGCGAAAGAAAAAGGAAACGAAAGGGAAAGAGCAAACAGATGAAAAGAGGAGGCGTTTGTTTTACATAGGGCGTCGCGTCGCATCATGATCTATCCATCAAAGATTGAATCTGTAAAACTCTGCCACAGCACACAGCACTGCACTAACCCGTTTGAACCCGTCTGACCCGTTCGGATTCCGGAAGCGTTTCATGGGATTCTTAGGGGGACTTTAGGAGACTCTTCCTGACAGCAATGTTCGTGACGAGCTACAGCATTCTGTTGTCCAGTTTCAACCCAATAAATTGAACGAATAAGTACACAACGACGTAGTCCTAAAAATCCATCGAATCAATAAGCAGGTTGGAAACAGCCCTGTACAGGGAGCGTGCGCCTTCTGAAGGTACCCAATCTTTTATCGAGTCCGACACTACAGTCTCTTTCTGTTCCCCAGACAATCCTTGCACTAGATGTTCAGCGGCGCTTTCCTGTAGGAATTCCGAAGCTAGGGCTTTCTTCTCTGCCGTCGTGAAGGGCACAAAAGGTAGAATGGCAGAGACCCGGGAGAGGACCGAAGCACCCAGTTGATCCGAGACGTGGGGGCGAAGGATACCCATCAACTCGACATATTCATCACGAGTAAGCATTTCTTCAGGTTGCTGCCGAGATTCGTGATAGTTGAGGATCACGTCGTTCCCGATGTTGGAAGTGCCGACCCAGATGACATTTCGAACATCTATTGTGCGCGAGTTGGCCTCGAAAGTGCAGCGACCTGAGACGAACATATTAGAAGAAGTCTGAAATGCAAAACTCGCATATACACACCGAGTTCCCAAGGAACTAGCAAAGACCAGAGCGCTTTTTGCTCAGTCTTTTCAATCTCCTAAATAAAGTTCAAGCATCCAACAAAAATGTTGAGGTCAAAACTCACGTCAAGCACTACGACGCATCTTTTACCCTCATTGTTCACAAGGAACTCGATCAATTGCTGAGGAGGTGCGTCCTATGAATATACACTTGATTATTGACATCCAAAAACCCCAAAGTGACACAAACCTCATTAGAACTAATCGAATACGATCTCCAAATGTCATCGGCAGAACGCAACGTTGTCATGTTCACGGTATGTATCGGCACTTCAAGCAGAGAACCAACTAGACATATTCATGCGTTAATCACTGCTCTAAAAAACAAATGTAATATGATACATACATTGATGTGCTAGCAGGCTCTTGCCGTGTCCGCTTGGTCCTGCAAAATCCCGTTAACTGCCGAAATAATTACATGAACGTAGTACTTGCCACATAGAAACACTACAACGGGCGATTTCGAAATCTTCTCAGTTTGGATGCTAAGCACGCGATATAGCTGTTCCAGAGCACGGTCTTGCCCGATTATCCCATACCGCATTCGAGTCAGTGGCGCGAACGCTGAACGCTTCATAAGAGCATCTATAAGGCGAGCAGTAGCTGTACCAGCTCTCTCTAGATAGTACCTGGATTGTTGCTGATAAGTACCCGAAGATTTCAGAGCAAGATAACTCATACCTCGTCGCAGAATCTAGTTCCACGTCATCGGGAGTCCCTTCGTTCAGTTTGGTTCTACTCGGGTCAGCGCCGAATTTTAGCAATTTTTTGACGATCCCAAGTTTGTTTTTCAGAGCATCATTCTCGAGCGTGAACTCGAGCGCCGATTGAGCCTGAGGCCCAATCATGGCGTTGGCACTGACAGGCTCCTTGGCATTGTCACCATGCTCTAGAACCCGTTCGACTTCTTCAGGATTATCACTTGCGATAGCGAATAATAACGCCGGCGGTCGTGGGGTACTAACACGAACTGGGGAGGAATCAGGACGAAGCACCGGGCTCGGAGAAGGAACACGAATAAGGTTGTCAATACGTGGTGGGACGGAGAGACTCGCAGCAGAAGAATGCCGCGATTTGGTAGGAGGAGAATGGTTTGGAGTTCGCGAGGCTTCAGTGCGAGACGGTGCGTGGTGCGAAGAAGCACTGGAAGACCGTGCGGAGCCAGACTTGACCGAGTCCTTCACGGTAGGTAGAGGTGCCGATTTAGGTCCTTGGGCATCAGAGTATGTTTGTTGAAGGCCGTTTTGTTTTTCTCGAATATAATAAATACTACTCCGCCTCTGCGTTGAGGGTATCATAGAATGTTGTTCGCTTGCCACCGCCGGCGGTGCAGATAGCGGACTTGAGGCAGGCATGCTATTTTCCGTTGTTCCATGCCGAGGATATATTGGAGGAGAAAGCGTAGACGAAAGCTGTTGACATGTTAGACTAGGTTTAATAGAATAAAATGCGAGACTTGCCAAAGGATTGTTAGATAAAGCGAAGTCCGATGTAGATGCAGAGAGAGATGGTACATGTGTAGATGCAATAGATAAACGAGGGTCATTAGGAGAGGATTCTATGATGTTTTTGGACGTGGATGGAGCATGGACTGATTCACATCAGTAACAGTGCAGAACCATGTAAGGGAAGAACCTCACCGGATGCTCCACTAGGCGAAAACGATGGAGGAGTCATTGGTAGTGGGTTGATCGTTGTGGAGATTGTCGACTATAACAACCAGTCAGTATCCAAAAGACCGGAACTCAAAAAGGTGAACAAACCAGTCTCAAGGGTCGCAATTTACTATTTCTGATAGAGGACGAAAATCTAGGAAGAGCTGACAAAGGCGTTGATTCATCCGTAGAGTTTTTGTCATAGGGAACAAGAACAGGAGGAGACGGAGGTGTAGGTGGTTGTGGGGTGAAAACTCTGGCGGAGGGTGGAGAAGATGAATGGGTGCTTTTCGGAGATGGTCTCTCGTGATAGGCCGGTAAGGCGGTTGATGGCGAAGCAGTGGGAGAAATCAGCTTCAGAGACGATGGTAACGCCCTCGAGATGCAAACATCTTCATCATTGTCATCCTGTTCCTCATCTTCCCCTTGTTCGGACTCGGAGTCAATGTCCGAGTATACATCGTACAAGGAGTTGATGGTATCATCCTCTTCTACAGAGCCAGGAAGCTCGTCGACTTCCTCATCTGGGCTGCTTGCTAGGTAAGCCAGTTGAGCTGTCTCATCGTCCGCGCTTGCCTGGGCACGGGAGGTGGAGTCGGCTTCGACGTCCTCGGGGGAAAATGCTGGAGGCCTGACTGTCTCGGGTGTCTGGAAATAGTCTAGTGGACTCTCAGATCTCCTGCGCAAGGCTTCCTTCACCTCCTCTTGGATGCCTAGAGAGGGATTGGCAGGGCCGTCTAAAGCCTTAGTTTTTGACTTCCGAGGAGGGGGAGGGTTCAGATGGAAAGGCCGTACAGTATCCTCGGAGTCCCATCTAGTTGTTAAAGGACCGGTATATTCGTCCTCGTCATCCAATGGTAATTCAGGAACCCGAGCAGTCTGGTCCTCCTCTTGCATCTGCATCTCTTTCTCCTTATAATCGGTCGGAGAATCAAGATCCAACTCTGGTTGTTGAATATCCTCCGAATCATCAAACCTGGATGCAAGAGGTGATGGAGGAATGGGCACACGAGGAGTAAAAGGATTGAGACGAGGAGACATTGGGTTTACCAATAACCTGTTGGAAGGACTACCAAATGGTGAAGCAATCAGCTCGAACGTCGAGGTGGGAGCTGGACTTCTCGGGGGCGACCGCACCATTGGCGAAGGAGATACCCATTGCGAACCTGCTGCGCCAAACGGATCGTACTCCTGAGATAGGGATGCTCTGTGTGCGTCCCGAACAAGGGAAAAGTGTTTAAGTTGTAAATCGGAGAATTCCACTGGAGATAAAAGGCCGGAATTGGTAGGACTTGGTGAAGATTCGGAGTCATCGTAAACTGGGTCATGAAAGACAGGAACTGTTTCCGTTTGCTGAATAGTACGGCCAGAATTCTGATTGTCAAAGTCATCCACAGCCTCAAATGACAGGTCATCAACGTATTCCCCTTCTTCGTCATCTCTGATGATTCCTTTCAATGCCAGTAAAAGGTTTGTAGTTCGCGGGGACCGAGGAGGTGAACGGATGGAACGAAGTGAGGCTGAGGGAGGAGTTTCGGGATAAATCTTTACATCTGGGGCCTTTCTGCTGGTTAATGTTGAGTCAATGAATGTGCTTTCGTCCGGGTTCCATTCGTTCAAGATATGAAGAAAGTTGCATCGATCTTCGCCGAAGACACATCTTCCGCGCCGAAAATACTCGCAGGGCCTGGCTAAAGTGACTTTTAGATGCAAGACGCGTATGAAGCAAAATGACAATACTTACACTTGACTCTCCAAGCAGGTTCTTCGACCGTTAACGTTACAGACATTACAGATACTCAGACATGGGTTCACTGAAGAAGAAATGAACTTGGCCATAGGAGTTTTCCCACCAATAGGAATTGGTCATGTGCAGTTATTTTCAACGCGCCGCGTGTAACCAAGTATACGTATTTTACATGTACACGAGACCGTCTCGAATGTTTGAAGCAGAAAGTTTCTGAGAGTTGTTCAGCCACACTATGGCAACAACGAAAGAATTACCCTAATATCAATGTAACAGCAGGAACCGCTAGTATCGGTAAGTACAAGTCTAGAAGTATTCCAATTTCCCAGCCAACAAGTATATATCTGCCATTACTTATAGATAGATAGTGAATACGTTTTCGCAACAAGACGGAACGTAACCGTGACGGGGAGGGGTATACCATACACGCGCAACTAAGTCCGGCGCTTATTTAACAACGTGAGAAATCCAAAAAAATTCTGTTACCGTCATCTCCCGAACATGGCCTCTGTTGCTCGAATTTTCGCGCGTCGTAAGCTGGCTTTCGTCTACAATTTCATCTGTATCTCTAAACCCATATCCCACCTACAGGTCTGCACGCTTCAGCACGGAGAAATGCTCTCTCCCAATTTAACATGCCGGCCATGAGTCCTACCATGTCGGAGGGCGGTATTGCTTCCTGGAAAAAGAAGGAAGGAGAGACATTTTCAGCTGGAGATGTTCTTCTAGAGATTGTGCGTCGCTTGAACCTCATTTATTCATACTTTCTAACCAATTTTTCTTCCCTTCCAGGAAACAGACAAGGCTACAATCGACGTTGAAGCTCAGGATGACGGTATCATGGCCAAAATCATCGTATGACCTTGGGTTTAATACTTGACGAACTCTATACTTACTTTTCTTAGGCTCCGGACGGTGCCAAAAACATCAAAGTTGGTTCACCCATCGCTATTGTCGGAGAAGAAGGTGATGATATCTCTGGAGCCGCAGAAATGGCCTCGAAAGCTTCTGCAGAAGGTCCAAAAGAAACAGCAAAGGAGCCTGAACCTCCGAAGTCTGAGCCTGAGCCTTCCAAGGTTACCCCTCCCCCACCTCCAGCTGAATCTAAATCATCCAAACGTGAGATTCCTGCTGGTGACCGCATTTTTGCCTCACCTATCGCGAAAAAGATTGCTCTCGAGCGTGGGATTCCCTTGTCCAAGATCAAAGGAAGTGGTCCCGAAGGCCGTATCATTCGAGAAGATGTTGAAAAGTACAAGCCGGCCGCTGAGGCTGCTACTTCCACTGCTTCTCAGCTACCAGCTGCTCAACTCCCCGACTATGTAGACACGCCCATTTCTAACATGCGCCAAACCATTGCCTCCCGGCTCACCCAGTCGAAAAATGAACGTCCTCACTACTACGTCACAGTCGATGTCAACATGGACAAGGTTCTCAAATTACGAGAGGTGTTTAACAAGACTCTGACGGAGAAGGACAAGAGTGCTAAGCTCAGTGTTAATGACTTCATCGTCAAAGCTGTTGCTTGTGCCTTGTCTGACGTACCGGAAGCCAACTCTGCCTGGCTTGGTGAAGTTATTCGAACGTGAGTCATAGACCCCGTACCTATCACTGCAGTTATTGATTATACAACGTCTTCGTTAGGTACAAGAAGGCTGATATCTCTGTCGCTGTCTCTACTCCAACGGGTCTCATTACACCTATTGTCAAAGATGCTGGTTCAAAGGGTCTTGCCACCATCTCTGCTGAAACCAAGGCATTGGCCAAGAAGGCTCGTGACGGGAAACTGGCTCCTTCGGAATACCAGGTACGACTGACCCGAATGTAAAATTATCATTTTTGCTTACTTGGTGTTAATAGGGCGGTACCTTTACTATCTCCAACATGGGTATGTATGGCGTATCACACTTCACTGCTATCATCAACCACCCTCAATCCTGTATCCTGGCTGTTGGCTCGACGGAACCCAAATTTGTACCTGCCCCGGGGGAAGAGCGTGGATTCAAGGTTGTGCAGAACATGCAGGTCACCTTGAGCTCGGATCACCGCATCGTTGACGGTGCAATCGCTGCTCGCTGGTTGTCTGCTTTCAGGGGTTACTTGGAGAACCCTCTGACGTTCATGCTGTAGTCATGTTTTCAAAAATTCGAGGATTTCTTTACTTAGACTAATACATATAGGCCCCTCATATTACGCATGTTTAAAACTTGATCTTAAGACTTGCTTAAGACGATGAAGCACGAGAATTTTTTGATCGCGCTGAGCGCTTATTTAACTGAACTTGCTATTTCATAGTACTATGCCTGGCAAAACTCGACACTCACCGCTCAAAAACGCAGGTTGACCCCAGAGACTTATTTTCAAGGGTGAACACTAATGTCAACTAGATCGGGACTATCTAGCGTTGGGCTTGGAAGGCTCCGCCAACAAGTTCGGCGCAGGCATAATGAAGCACTCCAAGGACGGCTCAACCACTGTTCTGTCCAATATTCGACATACATATATCACACCTCCTGGAGAAGGCTTCCAACCCCGAGATACTGCTCTTCATCATCGCGAATGGGCTTTGAAGGTAATAGATGAGTGCCTTGTCAAATCTGGGGTCTCAATGCACGAGATCGATTGTATCTGCTTCACCAAAGGTGCGTGAGGCACCCGTTTAACTTTGAGAGTACCTGAAGTAAAACTTAGGCCCTGGAATGGGAGCACCATTGCAATCGGTAGCGTTAATAGCTCGAACTCTTTCGCTTCTCTTCAACAGACCTCTCGTGGGCGTAAACCATTGCGTCGGTCGTACGTGAATTCATTTCCGTCGATGGAGCTAATCATTATTAATTCAGACATTGAAATGGGTCGAGAGATTACAGGAGCTCAAAACCCTGTCGTTCTCTATGTTTCGGGCGGAAATACTCAAGTTATTGCATACTCGCGCCAATGCTATCGAATATTTGGTGAGACTCTTGACATCGCGGTCGGAAATTGTCTCGACCGTTTTGCCCGAATCATCGACCTAAGTAACGACCCCAGCCCTGGATATAACATTGAACAGGAAGCGAAAAAGTGAGTTCCAGTGCTTCCTCTAATAACGAATCTTACGCTTCATACACGTATCAGGGGAAAACGCCTAGTCTCTTTGCCTTACGCTACCAAAGGAATGGATATTAGCCTTTCCGGAATCTTGTCTGCGGTTGAAGCCCACACTCTGGACAAGAAATTTCGTTCTAAAGGGGCATCAGACAACTCGCTGGAGGAAGATATAATTACTCCTCAAGATCTTTGCTTCTCGCTACAAGAAACTGTGTTTGCAATGCTAGTTGAGATTACGGAACGTGCTATGGCTCATATTGGAAGTAAAGAAGTTCTCATGGTAGGAGGCGTCGGAAGTGAGGTTGCTTCGAAATCAGTTTTGCTGTCTATTGAGTATACTTTGATTTACGTAGGTAATGAACGACTCCAACAGATGATGGCTATAATGGCGCAAGAGAGACAGGGCCAAGTTTTCGCCATGGATGAAAGGTAGCTTTGTCTCCTTGTCGTGCCTAAGATTAAGATTCACCGAGCTACAGATTTTGCATCGATAACGGAATTATGATCGCTCAAGCAGGACTTCTCAGCTATCGTATGGGGTATGAGACTCCTCTGGCGAAGACTACCTGCACACAGCGGTAAGTCTAGGAGAGGCTATGTCGATACAGCTCACCGAGCTTCACTTCCAGATTCCGTACAGATGAAGTCCACGTTGCATGGAGGGCTTGACAACTGAGGTGATTCTATACTAAGTATTCTACTTAGCTTTAGCTGTATCTACCAAAGTCATAACCTTGTCACGACTCGCAAAACCTAATTCCTTCACCATACTATCAAACTGTTCCCACCACCAGGTGTTGACTGCATCAAAGGGTCCTGGGACAGCAGGCATTCTTGCTTCCCAAGGTTTATCTTTCAAGATATAATGAATGCATCGAACCTCTTTGTCATCCCACAACTGCGGGTGGATCACCCTCAGTGATTTCAAAGCGTTGTAATACCAAGGAAGAGGCTGCCATTTCCCTTTGAAATATGCTGAAAGCAAATCCTGATCGGGAAAGGCGAAATTTCTGAGATCCTCGGTGTTGAGATAGTGCACAATCTTTTCTCCCAAAGCTGAAGACGGGTTCAAGACTACGGTTCCAGAATTGAGTTGGCCGTAGGGGCGAGGACTTGTAGGTGACCAGGCAGGCGGAAGTCCGAGTGGATTTTGGACGGCAGTATGAGCACAATTTGCGGGTATCCTGGAAAAATTATCTTTAGTAACTGTAGGACGAGAAAAGAGAGATCTGATTAACCAGTCATCAGGGTAGTGCGCAAGCTTTAGAGGATTGCAAGCGCATACGTGAGCCGCTGCGATCTCGTCGTCGGCCAAGGACATCTCCAAAAGCTCGTTCATATGGCGTTTTACTACCATGTCAGCGTCCAGCAAAACGACCCGCTTTTGAAAAGTTTAGATAAACCAAACGAGTTCTGCACTCTTAGCTTACTTCGAATCCTTTCAATTCAAAGGCTCTAGGATGAACGTTAAAATAAAATATACCCAAGACATCATTTCAAGCACCTTAGTTTCGTCCAGGTATCCCTGAATCTAGCGTCATGCTCCGCTACACTATGTCTTTCACTGGCTGGCATCAGTGGTTGAATGTCGTAGATCTCAATGTGGCGTTCATCCAGGATATCGCGAGCTTCTTGCTCCAGTGTAGGTGTAGCCATTACGATAAGCGGGTAGGTCGTTCCACTGGTTTTCAACCCATAATCCAGTACTAGAACCCCAGGCAGATAGCTGATTTTAGTGAGAAGCGTAACAAAGGCACGGCGCGACATGATGAAAGTAAGAATGCAAGAAAAAAGTTATCGATGGACTTCGTTATCTCGGAAAATCTCCCATCACACTGTTCAATATTTCAAGTGTAGATATTTGGACATATCGTAACCTTGTGGATAGAAAGCGGTATCGAATACAATGCGAAAAGAAGATGACATGCACAAAATCACCGCAGACGACTATACATATCGGACAAAAGTTCAAATTAAACGCATTAATAAGTATTCTCAATATCACCATAATTATCACGTACCGTGCTTCACGCTCTGACTCGAGCAGAGCAAGGATGTCCTGGTCACGGACAGGGCCCTTAACGTTTCGGATAATTGACCGACTGGGGTCATCCATGAACTCGACACGGACTTGTGTCACTCCTCCACGAGATCCGGTTCGTCCAAGGACCTTTAGCATAATAAACATACAGCTCTCCTTCAAAACGGAAAATTCATGGGCAAACCTTGACGACTTTTGCGAGCTTAACTGGGGCTTTAGAGGAAGAGTCCTACGCAGAAGTGAGTGACCAGAACAAAGCAAACCGAAAGAGTTCACTTACCATTTTGGCGAAGAAATGTGTAGGACGACGAGCTCGATGGCTTTTTGAAAGTTATTTAGCGCTCAAGGAAACTGTACAGGTAGGTCACCTGACACCAGCGCTTATTTCTGGTAACTCCCAAAATTAATTCGCGACAAGTGCTACTGTCTTCACTCGTGGCGAGATGTATAGTGTGGTATAGTGTCTATATCTCCCTTGACTCCTCCTCAAAAAAAAATTGAATTGGGATCGCGCTAACTCCAAACGTCCCCTCCTGGTTTGGTAACCCCTCTAGGGATTTCCCTTCTGGTGCCCTTGCGACGAGATACTGTGTTGCGACTTGTCTACTCTCGCGTCCGAAAACTTGCAAGGTTTGATTAGCCGTACTTGCTTCCCGCATAGCAAGACTAGATCAAACCCCAGGATCTTAATTCCGGTTTGTGCAACGCAATAAATCAAAACCTGCACATGTTAAGTATACAAGGCCAAGTACAGTAAATTATGTACAGTACAGACGGTAGTGATACAGCGTGTAGCGAGAGGTAGCGAGTAGTAATTACAAGTATAGAGAATCAATTATAACGATGTGATTAAATCATTATATGTATATGTCGAATTATAAATATCAACCTTCAACTAAGGTCATTTTATTGGGAAGTGGCGCCATATATCTGGTCCAGCTGGGCACGATATGTATCTTCCACTGCCTTACGGCGAATGTTCCCTTTGGTGGCGGTGCGAGGCAGAGCGTCCCGACTGACTATCACAACCATTTTTGGAGAGGAAATTTTTTCGTGAAGATAGAGCCTTGAATGGAAAGGCCGTATTTTTCGTAGGATGTCTTTTTTTAATTTATCGTGGTCCATGTCGACGGCGGGCTCAACGAAAAGGGTAGGAGAAGGACGTCCAGTGCCGACGACGATGCACTCTGCGATGAGATTTCCACAAGTGGCCCGCACATTATCTTCAATTGCTCTGGAAGTAAAAAAGGCCATCAGTAAAATTTCGCAGCTAGAGGAAGTACACTGACTTTGTATCGCATCTCAAACTATTTTCTGATTTAATCCAATCGTCGTCTCGACCACAGGGCACATAGCGACCAGGGAGAACCTCTTGGAACAAGTCTCCAGTATGGAAATGACCATCTGAAGCTCGAAGGGAAGAGTGTGGACAGTCTCCAGAATCTGAGCGGACAACAAATTCGAGTAATCGGGCGGTAGACTGGTGGCCCTCTAATGGTGCAGAATCGACGGGTACAAATTCGTAGGAGACACCTTCGAGAGAACGAAGGAGGGGAGCATCGGTGCCGGACCCCCCGACGGAGATAAGAGTGGCTCCGAGTTCTTTGAACCTTTGTTCATTCGATGTAGAGGAAAATGTGCGAATTTAGCGCTTACCAGTACTTCCAAATAAATTCTACCGCATATAGTCAATAACTGTAGACAAAACAAGCCCAGATCGAAAACTTACTGTAACGTTCAACCCGTTTTGAAGAGCCCACTCCTGCGCATCGCGAGCAAGAGGCATCCCGCTGTAGATTATCTCGTCGAGGTTCGAAAGGATAGAAAGGAGCTTGGGATCGCTTCGGGAGTCTCGTAGCTTCATCGCCAGAAAAGCTGCAAACTGGTTTAGCCTGTTCAGGCCGCAGCGGGTGACCATCTCCATAAGTTCATCGGTGGAAAAAGAAATTGTTGTTGGTTGGATAGTACAAGATCCATGTTGTAGAGAGCCGATAAGCACTAGATCTTGCATCAGCCGAGGAACTTGCAACAGAGTAGACAAGTAAACATACTAAAGGATTGACCTATATGGCACCTGCAACATTGTCAGCACTGGATATTCAGAAAAAGCGGCAAAGCTGATTCGAACTCACATGCTACCCCTACAAAGTGGTGTCATCAGAACTGAAAAAAGGGAGCTAAACTGAGGAGGACTTACATCCAAGAAGTAACGTCTTGGCGCGCTTCGTTCCGGGGCCTGCCAATTTGCCCAGATTTAGAGACTGTAGTGTCTAACCAGCGATAGCTACAGGGCACGAGCTTGGGACTACCTGAAATTCAATCAACTTGGTCAATTTACACATGTGAGAAAATATGACAGTTCACCCACCTGATGTGGAACCTGAAGTATGAAAAATAAACGCCATATCGCTTTCCGTGACAACGGGAAGCGAGCGCAAGGGCACGCTGGACAATTCACTGCCATCTACCTCAGCCACTTGATTGGCTTGATAAATGGGTACGTGACAGTTAAACGTTCTGGAGCACGTTAGCGAAGGTTTGATCATAGATCAACGCTTTCGCATTCGCCTTGATTAGCAACTCAAGGATAACATCTGCGTTGGAGAGTCGAAGAGAAAACATCTGCGGAACATAACCAGCTCTCGATAATCCGTAGATGTGGAGAACATCAACATATGTAAACCCTCCGATCCTATATCACCGGAATAGATAAGCAAATGAGAACAAGCAAAAACAAGTGATAATACATACCATAACCCAATCACCGATCGTTGTGGAATGTCGCGCAACTGGTGGGACCAGTAAACGGCGGATCGCTCTACATCGAAGAGGAACTGTGTGTATGAGATTGTCTCCCAGTCGTTGAGTTTGCCCGTCTGTCCATCTAGTATGGGAACCCTGAAGGCAGGCGAGGAGGAGAAGCGCGCGGCACTGGATTCAAGCACAGATAGGTGAGTCCTGAGCATAAGGCTTGGGTGCGGGGGGGGTGGAGATATCTGAAAAAATGTGACTGACCTTTATAGTACACTCGAGGAGTTGTAAAAAAAGAAAACGCCGAGTGCCTCAAAGAGTAGAATCGGATGCTTACGCGCCATAGGATGCATACTGTCGTTACTAGCCAAGTTTCGAATAGCCTCATTTTGATTTGAAACATTAAAGGCAGGTACATTCGGCAGATTCAAGGAGTAGTACATACATAGATTTATTGAAAGAACGTCTTGTACGGTTGCGGAGGATTTGGACCGGATTCGTTACGCTACAAAACTCTGCCGTAGAAGACTCAGCTGCGAAAGGAAGAATGGATCGCTTAAAGCCCATTCAGAATTTCCGGGTGCAAGTTGTATCTATCCGCGAGGCCCGGTCAGTAAAAAAGAAACAGAGAACATCATTGGCTGTGGCAGTGCCATCTTTGCTGTCTGTTCTATCCTGTACATGACTCGTACCTTCATTATTCTTGCGGTCTCGGAGAGACCTTGAACTTTCATTTTGTTTCACCACCGATGTCTCTGTAACTCTTCGTTGCTGGCTTTGCTCAACGCCGAGGCTCTCGAAATCGTCTCGTGCTCTGGTATCTCAATTCAAGTTGTCTTGCTACGGCATTCTAGGTATCTCTTGGGGCCTCGCGTTAGAGTTATATTTGAGATCCTGGGTACTTAAACGCCACCACGTAGTCAAGTCTAATGAGCTACTCTGCTTCAAATGTTAATGGAGGCCGGTGTGCTTTTGTCGTCTCTTCTTGTAAGGCTCAGAGTCTTTAATGTGAGATGGATCACTGAGATTTGCAATCAATTTTTGGATGGGTCAACTTGAAAGTGTTATTTTGGGGTGCTTCGCTCCATCCGATACAGAGTATATGCTTTCTTGCCCACCCCTCAAATCATCACTCTGCTCTGGCATCCATATGATTGTGCGCCTCATATGACGCTCAATTTCGCCAACTCAGTGGGTCCAAGCTCGCTTTACGTCGTTATGCTTTGCTCTATCATTCCAGGGGGAGGCGTTAATCAAACTCGTCCACTTGGAATGCTCCAAAGTAGTCGAAAAACCCAACCTTACCGCGGATCATTGACCTGGGCGACATGTTCCTTCCAACTCAGTTCCAACTACCGCATTGATCCTTCTTCAGTTCCCTGTCTTCCAAGCCCAGCGTCTTGGCTGATCCGGTTGAATGGAAACACGAGTTACCTGAAATTCAGAACGGTATAGCACAGTAGTTTGTCGAGCTATCCCAAAGTCATCAACAAGACTATTCCCAAACTCTCCGGAGTGCCGAACGCAGAATCACAGTGAACAACGTTTGTGTTCTCAGGCCCGGTAAAAGTCGAGATAATTCTCAGTCTTTTTCTCGTGTCGGCTCTAGTAGACCTCCGTCTATCGAGGGGGTCATAAGTTAAAGCTCCCTTTCGTGATTAGCATGAGGATATAGCACCCAAGTGTAGCGGTCATGTTACCGGAGGAATAGAAGGAGCAATCAACCTCGCCGTTAGATCTGTTGGCTCTAAACGACAAGATTTTTTAAAGTCAATTATCGCGTAGTGACTCGCCATTACAAGGGAAAATGGTTGTCAGTAGGCTTGCTTAACCGTGCCAGTTGTCGGTTACTGGTCAGAGGCTGTTTATGGGGTCAGTGGGAAGTATAGCAGCGTACTGGCTACCAAGTGAAAATGTCACTGTTGGAGCACGTGATCGATCCGCCTGGACGAAAAACTTTAGAGAGCGACCACGAACAGTGTTATGTGAATCGCCTTCATTGTTCAAATCATCCACTGTCTTGTGGACTGTAAGTGCAAAATTTGTATCTCTGGGAAAAATTTCTCGTTTATCACGTATATTTTTCCAGGTTCCTCTAATAACAGTCATCCTGGCTGTCCATGCTCAAGAGAGCTGGTCTTGCTCACAGGCAACATATCGAACAAACCCAATTTGGCATCCTGTCCACCTGGAATTATCTTCGGCTTGCATTTCCTCTTCGTCGACCTATAAGATGTTTGCCTTCGGCAGCTCTAGCTACTCGGCCCACGACTTTCCGTTCTTCCCTGTCCGGTATTCACACATCCGACGCACCTCCTGCAGTCCCTGTAGACCATATCCAGGATGCATCCAAAAAGGTACAGGAAACAGAAACTCCTCAGCCAGCTCGTCTTCTTTCCATGCTGCTTTCCCGAAGACTGTCCAAATCTCTTCTTCGAGAAGAGATCCTGGCCAATCCTTATCTTTCCGAACATCTTCTCGACAGCACAAGGGCGCGTCAGTTGGCGGAGTCGATAGCCTCGACGCCGGATTTTATTCTCGCGGTCAAAGTCCTTCGACTGGCTCACGTTTTAGGTTGTCACCTAAAGCAGAATGCCTACGAGTGCACCGCGTATCATCTCGCCAGGAATCTTCGTTGGACCAGCGTTCTATCAGTTGTTTCTTTAGGCAAACGTCACACCGGAAAAACGACTATCCGCCTCTTGAATTGGCGTATTCGTGCTCTGGTGGAGACCGGTCAGCATGCTCTCCTTCGAGACGTACTGGAAGAATTCGAAAAATTCCAAGTAAAGCCCAACCGACGCACTTTTCATCTGCTCCTTACCGGTCATGTCCGCAATCGAGACCTGTTCGGAGCCCGAAAGCTACTTCGCTTCATGGGTCAAATTGGCATTCCACCCGACAACTCCACTCATGCTATCATCACTATCAATTATCGAAATCTTGGCCCCAATGCCCAGGTCCAAGATCAAGCACTCCGATCGCTGACGTTGTTGAAGGAAAACACTGCAGTAAGTGTTCTAAACCATTTGATACAGCTTCGCCTCGACGCTCAAGATCCTGCGGCTACCCTCCAAATGTTATCAGTCTTCGACCCAAAGCAAGTCGCGTGTATAACCAATGCTATGTCTGGGGTCGTCTCCACCCCGGCCGACGGAAATCCTTTCGCAGAACCTCTCGATGAGATTTATCGTACTCGTCACCTTCCTGCGAACGCTGAGACTTTCGCTACTTTTATTCACTACATGGCTTCGAGACGGGATCTTGCTTCCGCCCTCGCTATCGTTGAGGGTTTGATATCGACCGACATCATCCCTACACCGGAAATCATCACAGCTCTCGCCAATGTATACTTTGCGACAGGTAATAAGACTGCTGCCTTTCGCACCCTCCTCGACCTTTGCGAGCATCGTCCCGCGGGGGCTTTTGCATCGCTAACAAGCAACGGCCTCTATGACGCCAAGGTTCCACTACCTTTTGTGCCTTCTGGGATTGCTCTCACGACGCGTATGTTCAATGCCTTGCTTAAAGGCTGTATTTCCAGTCATGGATTCGCGTGTGTCCGGGACATATTTGCAATCATGCAGGCAAATGGCGTTCGCCCTAACGAGGCTACAGTTGGGGTACTCATCGCTTCTTCTGGTAAATATCAGCGCGACATCCTTGGACTCCAGAGGCTGCGTCCAAGATCGCTGCTGTGGTTCCTGAGAAAAACCAGCTTTCCAGGGTTACAGCCGACTCTCAGGCATCTTCATGTCCTTCTCAGCTCTGTCATTCGCGATGAGAGATACCTTACATTTGGAGGTGGATGGAAAACGGCAGCAGCTACGTTCTCACGTAAACGTCAAGCCAGAGTCCCGAGCCAACCAAAAATTCCGCATACCGAAGAATTTGATCCCTTAGCTGGTATTCCCCTTACAGGTGTATATCGCACTGCACAACCTTATGTGAACCAGCTCCGCGCGCGACGGACGAGCGCTGATGGGGTGCTCATTGGTCTACGTCTCCAACGTGAGGCGGCGGTAATGGTGAACATGGATGCTGCCCAGGACGTGTTCGACGTTCTTCTTTCCCGTGGGATTCAGCCCAATGAATATCATTTCAGTGCTCTCATGGAAGGATACGCCCGCAAAGGTGACCTTTCAGGTGCCCTCGATATTCTCACCGCTGCTACACGAATGGGTATTAAGCCCAACCGCGTCATGTACACCATCCTTGTTGTCGGTTATGGTCGTCAAGGCCAACCAGAAGAAGCCCTGAAAACATTTCAAAAAATGGTCGAGGCAGATGTCCAACCAGATGTGGCCTCGATTGATGCAGTTGCTGGGGCTTTTTTTGCGGCGGGAGCGTATCCAATGGCTCGACGGTCATTGATAACACTGTGGCCTTATGTGAGACCTTTCCCAGACGAGTTGGAATCCGTTCCCCTAAAAGAACTCGCCACACGGTTTAGACTATTACAAAAAGATGGACAGAGTGATCCAAAGTTATCGAAATCACAATGGAGGAAGCTGTATAGACACTTGCGGCAGCTTATATTGGCGTGGAATGCGTTCAAGTTATCCAATCACAACTTAGTTTAGAAATATTGTAGTGCCTATAGCACCGTGGAATCGTTAGCGGGACATCGTGTCGTCAATGGCAAAATAATAAAAACTTGCTCACAGGCAACGTTGTATACTACTGGATGACATTACTGTTAGAATAATAATAGGAATGGGGTTGAATACAGAACTGGCTTGATGCTCAACGGATGCAATAAATATTACTTAGCGTTTAAACGGAAACCTAAGGTATCGCATACTTGGCGTCCAACAAACGTAGAGCTTCTCTAACACCTGCTGCCTGAACCTGACGTAACCTTTCTTGCCCACACTGCATGAGAACTTCTTGAGGAATGAGACGAGGGGGGGAAGATCTCGCCCTCTCCTGCTCGTGAAAATGGGCGTGAGGATGAGTAAGGACAACCGCATCGGAGTCTTCAGGGGCCGGACTGGCCACTGGGGAAGCTACACGCTCGGGGTTATACTTCCAGGTGCAGGAGATATAACTACTCTAGGACCAGTACACTTTGACCTGCGTGCAACGACGTCAGCCAAGAGTGCTAGATCTGAGAAAGCGATATTGGGATGGGACTTGAGTTGCTTCCATGCGTCATTGGTAGGCATACTCTCCTCTTCCGGCTCCTGTGCGTATGAGTTCCCAGGACAGAGGCTCATGTCGGCAGGATTAATGCTAAAGTTCTCGGAAGGAATGGAGACACGGGAGGCTTGAGCGGCAACCCTTTTGCCCAATTCGGCACAAAATGCTTTACCAAAGTTATCGTCTGCACACGCCAGACAATTACTTGGATCGCCGGAGCAAGTAGGTACAATGGGGACAGCAGGTTTGGTATGCGCTACCGGGCGACGACGGAGAGGGACTGCAGGCTGGAAGGCTGGTAGTTCATCTAAGATGGATGATGGCGAACGTGGTGGGGGTCGGATTACATTTGGTGCTGAAGTCTCAAACACTTCGGCTTTGGGTACCATATCAGTCGAGGATGGGAATGATTCTCGACAGACACAGGGCAGATGTTCACTACAGAACCCACACGACATGAAAACGGAATGGTCAGTGTAGTTGTATTTTTCCGCAGTAAGGTTAAGCATAGACGGAAGTGACGAATGGGCCGACGTGAGGTGGTGATCCAAAGAAACTGGCGAAAATGGAGAATCCGCAGTATCTGAAGAAGGTGAAGCTGAAGAAAAAGAAGGATGTGAAAAGTCCTGAATTCCATCGCCGACTCTCTGCCGTTTCCTCGTTGTACCAGTAGAAGCGATCGAAGAAGCAGGAGAATCGTCGCGCCAATGCTTCTTAGTTTTGCGAAGTTCGTGTTCTGCAACAGTAAGCTTCTCCTTGAGCACAGTATTTTCCTGTCGCAAGGCTTCATTCTCCTCCTTCAGTCTTTTTGCGATACTTTGGAGAGCGACATTACGTTCTGCGAATTGACGTTCGGGATCAAGCTAAACATTGAGCGCAGTGAAGTGATGTACCTATTTCGCCTTGCTCGTAAGACTGAAGACGTGCTTGTAGTTCGGCAAGTTGAGATTGTTTGCGTTCACGAAACGCACGTTGAGCAGCACTACAAAACTTATCAACAAGTTTCTTTCAGAGGTGCGATTTAAAAACAATTTACCGATTCTGCACGCGACGATCTGGGTCTTCAATAGCTTCGACAACGATTTCTTTCTTTGGTTTACGACTAAAGGGTGCCTGTTAAGATTCCAAGGAGTAAGATCAACGAGCAAATACTTACCCAGGCTTTGGCTTTGGCTGTATCACCCATTCCTTGGATGCTATTAAGTGGCGATGCTGTGAGCGAGATATTGTTTGATAAGAGAACAGCAACAAACCGGTAGCCCACAATGTAGTGGAAGGAGATGGGGTAGCAACAGCGGACATTCTGGAAGAGACAGACTCGGAAGCGAAAGTGGAAGAAGACGGTTAAAGAGCTTTTTGGTTGATTAGATAAGATATATCTTTCGGGTCCGGTCCCAATTCGGTCACAAAAAGTTCACAGGTTCAGGAACTTTTCGCAAACTTTCTTTCTCTCTGCCACATGGCTCGTTTATTTTCTGTATGTAACTCTCTTTCCGTGGGAAAGCATTCGTTTATCAGGTAGAATGTGCCTGAGTTTTTTCCTATTCCATGTTCATATGTCGAGCTCCGTGGTTCTGGTGCGGTAATTCTACTTTCTGAACCGTAGTGATATACAGTGCTATTTTGCCACAACAGTGAGAGTTCAATATATTTGTGCGCGGTGAATATAGAAAACAGTTCTATAACTAGAAAAGATCCCAATAGAGAAGCTTATTCCTCGACTTCCTCTTCAATTTGTTCAATGATATCTTCTACCCACACCTCAATTTCCTCTTTGTCCTCTTCCGACTGCTTCTCTTTCGCAAGATCGCGGCCTTTGTCGTCGGAAACTTCCGCTTTGCTCCGGGCACGCCATGCATTCCATTCGTCAACAAGACGCCTACGAAGAGCAATAAGTTCCGTGTTCACGTTCTCACTCTCCCTCTGGTCGTCTTCTTCAAATATCCTACTGAACACTTTCAAAGTCTTGCGAATGCGTTTCTGATCCTCCTTCGAGAGTAGAGTGCGTGGTCGGGGCCTCCACAGGAATTGTTTGAACCGGTCCTGAAGCTGCTTCAGAAGCTCCTGACCGCGGAAATCCCAAATAGCGTATCCATTTTCTAGCTGTAAAAGTAGCATAATATGAGAATTCGCTTAATTCGTGAAAAGATTGACCATCATTCTTACGGTGTGAGTCCACGCGCTAGCACTGGTTGCCAAATAACGCCCACTAGGATCCCATTCAACGTCGGTCACACCATAATGGTCAGCGAGACCGAGACTTTGTATGCTGCTCCCCCAGTCTTCTTTGATTGTCTGCCCTTCCCGGCGGTCTTCAAGGGTGAAATCTAAATCCCAAAACTCGAGCTCAGACTTGGTCGAAGAACCGACGGTAGCGAGGACGACAAATCGGCCCCGAGGGCTCCACCGTATAGCATTACTGGTACGGTTTGACAACGTTTCTAGTATAACATTAATCAACGTCATTGGGCGAGGGAAAAAAAAAACAGCTCACTTAGAAGTTTGAAGTCATTTTTGACACGGTCCAACTGATAGAAGCTCACGTCTGTTTTGATAGTTATACCGGGACCAGGATTGCCAAGATTTGGGTCATTGGTTGAAACAATAGCAAATCTTTCGCCCCTCGGTTCCCATGAAAAGTCGGTAACAGTATCTGTGTATAGAGAATCAGAGCTACCTTAGTCATGCGAGCAAAGGAGCAAACCTTTCAATTCAACGACCTCCACAGGAAAATCTTTTTCACGCACTCGGAATATTTCCAAGTTGCAGAAAATGGACTTTTTCGTCTTTGTGTGCCGATCTACTTTGACGCACAAAAAGTCACCTTGGTTCTGCCAATGGAGCTTGCACTGTATAAGGATAAAGATCAGTGCGGGAGCAATGATTTCGCGAGCAGCTATCACCTCTGATACATTGAAAAGGTTTTTTTGCCGTAGAATAGCCCGACTGGGGAAACTCAGAAGGGTTACGCGCGCTGGTTGGTTTGCCACTTCGGGAGTCCAGTACGCTATCATGTTTTCAGGTGACTTCTTTACACCCATGCCATTAGCTCCCACAGACACGACTTTTTCGGCTTCATCTCGATCCTTGTCACTGAAAGGACACCATTCAAAGTCCACCACTCCCTCAATTTTCAGGCTCTTCTTTCCATGTAGAAACATACTCGGGAGCTCGTGTACACTGATCATTTGTCCGGGAGTGACTCTGGCAACGAATTGATCATCGGGACTCCATTTCAGTGCCGGCCATGGCATTTGGCGCTTCCCTCCAGGCCCTTCGGAGCCAGCAACAGTCGAAAATGTACGCAGAAGATGCCCAGATTTGATATCCCATACCGCAAGGTTGTTCCCTTCGTCCTCCGGCGAAAAGTACTGGGGTCCTTGCGGCTTTCCTTCTGGGACAACAATCGGCTCGTTTGACCACGTGACAAGATAGTTTTCGCAAGGAGAGAAATCGATGAGTTTGACAAGAGGATGCGCAAATCGTTGTTGAGGTTTCCAAGATGAGCCTCCCCAAAGACGCACACCCTGTCTGTGTAGAGTAGCAATGTAGGTTCCAAGCGGAGACCACGAAACATATAAGAAGTCTCTCCAGTCCTAAATCGTTCAAATCAATGGGAGCGAAACAGCGGTAGCAAGAGCACGGACCGGTTTATAGGCCAATTCACACTGCGATGGTTTTCCATGCCAAAATATTTCAACGTCCTCGCCACGGTAAACGACATATTGGTCACGCCCTTGAGGATCAGCCAACCAAGCTCGCAAGTGCTCCTGGACTAATTTAAGCGTATTGATTATACAAAAGCTCAGAGACATACCCTGGGTGCATATTCTTCCAATACTGGCTCAACGTAAGCCTCGTCCATGTTGGCATATTTTTCAACGTCGGAGAAACGATTAAGCTTGAAAGTGTGTCTTGCGTCGAAAGGATGATTATTCATGGCGAGGAGAGCAGCATTTGCTTCTTCTGCGCTTCGAAAGTCCATGAAAAGATAGCTAGACCTCAATGAGCATCCCGAATATGAACAATAAAGGCCAGCATGCACCCAAGGCTCTTTCCTGAAGACTCATCCCATGGCATGAAGATATCGTCCGGCCTAACTGGTGCGCTCCTTCTCGAGAATTCTTTGCATATCTTGGCAAGGAGTTTTTCAAGCTTTGATCTGTCGATGACAGGAACGCCGTCCACGACAAGAGTGTTATCGAAAGTGTCGTCGTATTCGACGCTGTATCTAACAATTGGTTTAATAAAAAGTTAAAATGCAATTATAATTTATAACTCACTTGGCTTCGATATCAGAGTAGTCGATGTCCTCGACGCTTTCTACGTCCTGAGTTAAACCCGGCATTTTAAACGATTTTTGGTTTTGGAAAAAAAATAATAAAGTTGAAAGATACCTGGGCGCTACATTTCGGCGCTAGACCAAGCACCCATTCCAATCAATAACTACCAAAGCAGTTGACACCGTCATTGATGTTCCCCATGCGAAGAACGGCTGGATAGTCAACTTCGCAATACTGATCATCTAGCATATAACATGCAGGGAGTGCTTCTACGCTGATGCAGTGTCGGCAAATCATAAGCGTTCCACGCCATCGGACCTACACTGTCGCCACATTCACTAGCTGTGGAACACCTCAGATGGGAGGAAAGGTCCTAAAGAATGGAGACTACAGGCTTTGCGTACAGACAGCCTCACGCACTTGTTGATACTAGTTGCAAAATCAAATTCCTGACCTAGGTACACACCCCACAACGAACAGCTCATACCAGAGAAATGTGGATTTCCGTGCCATTCCCTTATAGCATTCCTATTTTATGTGAACTTCATACTACCCCAGTTCAAAACGGCATTTTCCGCTGTGGCATAGCGTGGCATCCATGACGCTAAGGACCTTTTATTCCTTCCTTTCGTTCCCTCAAATGCAACTCGACCCCAGCTACAGCAGCAAATACCATCTTACGCTTTAGCTTCTGGCTACGCACTCACTGCCGACCAGCGCCTGATTGATGCGTTTCTCGATCTAAATGATTTTTCCACTCTCGTGAATTCTGGCTTGCGAGACTACTCTCAATCTCATGAGGAGATTGAAGGGAAATAGCAGGAGATCAGTTGACCGGCGCGCGTCCAAATTTCTTGTTTGTGCGAGGTATGTACTTTTTAACTTCGAACTAAAGATCCGGAGTAGAGATACATACAACACCAGCTTCACGGAAATTTCAACAAACTCTTGCTACTAGACTTTATTACTGAGTAGCGAACAGAAGTTTTTTTCGCTTGCCCTGCCAGTGCCTGGAGGCTGGCAGGACTTAGCGCTTCGATATTCACGCGCACGTGTAGACATCTTTGTATAAAAGTTAAATAACTATTAACGTATCATTTCATCTCTGACTGAACATCTATGGCAGACAGCAACCTCGGTTACCAGTCTGGCACTCGAGTTCCTGGTTCTCCCCCCACCATGACTGCTGAAGACCACGCCACAGAGCTTAAGAAAGAAGTTCGACCTATGAGCAACAAGGAAAAGCTCAGTGCTTATTTTACCATTGCAGCTGCAGCTTTGGGTTTGATAAGCGATGGATGTAAGAAGATTTCCAGAGTTTTCTTCGCAATTCCCACTAATGCAACCGCTTTTACTGTAGACCAAAACAACCTCATGACCATGGCCAATGTACGCGTCGTTGTACTATGATAAGTAGAATATACTAATTCTACGTTAGGTCGTCTTTAAAGATCTTTATCCTAAATATTATACCTCGGTCGTTTCTACAAGAGTCTCGAATTCTTTGCTAGTCGGTAAGCACTTCAGCTTAATGACAGATAATAGACAGATAGGTCCTGATATATGTGTAGGCGCGGTACTTGGTCAGGCTTTCGTAGGGCTAGTTTGTGACCGGATTGGCCGCAAGGTTGCCCTATTCGGTACCACAGCTTTTATTGTTTTGGGAGCGATCTTGGCCACAGCTGCTCATGCTTCAACTCCTTTTGGTCTCTTTTGGTTTTTGACGGTGGCCAGGTAAGTGGATGTATGCCTCCTTCCTCCGCAAGCCCCTGAGTACCCAATACCCTGTTAGAGGAGTCACTGGTGTCGTAAGTACAACTCTGTGTATCATCATGCAACTCAGCTCATGACTATCTCGAGGGTGTCGGCGGAGAATACCCCGCCGGTTCCACCAGCGCTTCTGAAGCCGCCAACGAAAAGATGCCCAAAAATCGAGGCCCAGTTTTCGTTATGGTCACCAACTTTGTCCTTAGTGTACGTCCATATTCATATGTATGTATCAAGTTCGCAGACTAAAATTGCTCAGTTCGGTGGTCCTCTCGCGGTTTCAGTCTTCCTCGTCGTACTATCTGCTGCTGGAACTAACCACTTGCAAACTGTATGGAGGGTTTGTTTTGGTATAGGGATCCTTCTTCCCATGGGTAAGTCGTCATTCAGAGATCTTACGATTACAGTTTTGACAAGTCTCATAGGTGTGTTCATCGTACGAATGAGAATGATGACAACAATTCTCTATAAGAAAGGTCAGCGTTCTTCAAAAATACCAAGTAGTCACCTCAACTTACGTTTTTCTAGGGGCTATCAAACGTGAGCTTGGTTGCGAAGGCGCCAACTGCGAAACTTATGTTTCGACATCTAGAAAATGTCCCCTACGGCCTCGTCTTCAAACGGTACTGGAAGTCACTTATCGGAACTTGCTGTGCTTGGTTCCTATACGATTTTGTAAGATTACAATGGGACTTGTATAGTCTATTCCGATCAGCTAAATGATAACAGGTAACTTTCCCTAATGGCGTCTTCTCGGCCACTATTATTGCTAGCGTTATCAAAGGCAGTGACATTAAAAAAACTGCTGAATGGCAACTCCTTCTGGGTACAATTGCCCTTCCTGGAATTTTCGTGTAAGTAGGTTTGTATACGAACCAGTTGTTCGTTCCTCAACAGATGAACTTTAGTGGCGCATGGCTTTGTAATGTCATTGGTCGAAGGAACACGGTACGTTCATTATAACTCATCTCCGAGCTTCAGTCCTAAACCTGTGTCTGTTTTCCACTAGCTGATGCTTGGCTTCAGTGGCTACCTCGTGTTCGGTAGGCAGTACACCTATTCCGAGAGGCTGGACTAACCCAACTCTAGGACTGATCATTGGATGTGCCTACAACCAACTTACGACTCCAAAATTAATTCCGTTATTCATTGTTTTGTAAGTCTCGCACTGAAGCATTTTTTACGTTGTTTGACAGTGAAGTGCTGTAGTTATGGCTTGATGCAATCATCTGGAAACATGGTCGGTACTATCCCGGTGCTCTTCCGCCAATACTGAGTGATACAACAGGGACCTGGGGACATGCTAGGACTAGTCTCGGTGCGTTCATATCAGACTATTTTAAATCCATTCAACCAAGAGAAAACGTTATAGGTCGAGTAAGTGCTACCGGTAGACTATTCTTAGAATTTCATAAACCGTCGTCTCTAGATCATATCCTACAGCAGTCAGAGGTACTTGTTACGGTATCTCTGCTGCTCTTGGTAAGGTTGGTGCTGCTGTAGGAACTCAAGCCTTTACACCCATCCAGACCAATCTTGGGAAGCGATGGACATTTATCGTAGCCGGTTCGTCAATGCTTATACATTTTATCAACTCCTGCTGATATATTGTATTCCGAAGCTATCGTAGGAGTTCTTGGCATTTTGGTTACCTACTTCTTTATACCCGATATGACTGGGGTTGATCTAGCTGACGAGGATGTAAAGTTCATGGAATATCTAGCGGATAATGGATGGGAAGGCCACGTAGGGGAAGATGATGACGCGGAACTCATCATGTCTTCTGTCGAGAGGGGGCCCCTTGACGAAAAGAACTGAAGTATTTTGTTTCCTGTAGTAGAGAGTGGGGATGCTTTTGATTTGACGTTGCTCCAGAATACTACAATATGTATATAGCAGCCACTAACATCATGTACTAGCGATTTGGGGTTCTTTATCGAGCGGATCTGATAAAACTCGCTTTGGCCGGCAGCCTCACGTGAACCACGTGGATGAAAATTATCTGAGCGTACTACATTTTTCCGTTTTGATTCATGTCACTGGCCTTGCCTGTCCTCAAGCGCCAGCTATGTCACTTCAAACATTCTCTCGTGGTCGGGAGGCGCGCGCAGTCGTCATTAATGGCTAGGCTATACCAGTTAACCTCCGAGCCTGTTTCCTCGCCGTCTTCCATTCCTGAACCCCCTGTTCTTCCTCCTACACCTTCTCCCGCGGTTCCCCCATCCGTATCTTCTCACGAATCATCTCATACTCCCAAAAAGACTTCAAAAAAGCCGAGACAGCCGAAACCCACTGCCGCTAAAAAGAAAAAGGCTCCTTTGAGAAATCTCCTCGAAGACAGCAAGATACAGACATACCTCGACCATATCGCAGAGACCAGTAATACTGTAACCTTGTCGGACATTGATAGGATACGACCCACTACTCATGCAGACCCTGACACACCAGAGTATGAAGAACAATATAATGCTCTAGTTGACAGGCTATGTCAGTCTTTTAGCAAGAAACAGCTACTTTTATTTCTGGAAATACTAGGCATAGAACGAAGGCGAGGTTCCTCGAAGCGACATTGTGCCGTTCAAATTATTGAAGGAAGTTGGGGTTGGCCGTCACTAACAGAAGTACAAGAGAAGAAACGGGATTGGAGTGAAGTGCAATCAGAATGTACGTGACTAGGAGCTCTGGATATATGTGGATGCTGACCTTTATTGACCAGCACTACCTCTCGATCCTCGACAGGCGTTCCTTATACTGGGAAAAGGCACGTCCACCCTCTATTCTTCACCATCTCTTTTTAATATCAGATCAGACGGAGCTAACCTCCATACACTATCCCGCAAGTACAACGTTCATATTGGCTTCTCCACGAACCCGCTTGCCTTGAACATCGAAGGTCTACGAGGTGCTTTAAAAACAGTCCGAGAGCATGTAGTCTCATTCAAAGGCGTACGCTGAAACGGTTATCTACCTTACACCACTGCTCATTTAAACTGTAGGATGTGGTCGAAGAGTACCATAGTTTGTCTTCAGACAAGCCCATACCATCTGAAATGTTGCAACGTATTTCGCGTTTATCGGGTGCTTTCGCTGAGTCGTTCGGGGAAGGCCAGGTAACTGACCTTTTGTTACAATCCACGCATCCAGTTCTTATGCCAATTCCACAGATCCGAATATCTTATCGTAAGAATGACCACAGTTCGTCCTTTATTGCAAAACGACTAATGTCCCTTATTCTCTGTGATGTATGCTCCAACATTCTACTTTCGTGCCATCACTTATTCTGAGTTTAGATGGAAAGTATCCCGGGAACTATCTTAGCTTATATTCCCCCAGATTCCCCAGCTTTGGCTCCGGTTCCAGTGTCGCTGTTTCCTCGTAGCTATGCGCTTTATCCGTTCTTGTCATCGCGATCTTTACCTTGGAATGTACACGCAAGTGGAGCTTTTAGAGCCAGAAAGGTCGCTGAATGGATTGGAGTTAACCTAATGGAAGATGTCCAAAAATCAGGCGGTCTGGAACTCGGACGAGGGCGGGTTTTGGATCTGGAAGAGTAAATATTCCTTGATCCAACAAAGAGCAATCTAATGACCCTGAGTAGAAACGACGCTGATATCCAACAAACTCTCTTCAAACATCTGCCGGAGCCCTCACACAGCAGGAACCGAGTCATCTCAGCGTCGTAAGTTTATTTTGTTGCTTGTGGGGACAGGTGATTGATTTCAATCTAGTCTAGGTCACATTCTCTTGACGCCACCACCATCCTCTCATGTTTCTTTGATACCACCTCTACAGGGACAATGGCCTATATCGAATCTACTAAAGTGGATTCGACACGAACATGTCGGCCGAATATTTACTCCCTGGTGAGTGCAGCTTTTTGTTTCCTACAAGCTTTCTTTATGAACATTTCCCGACAAAGCTTACCTGCCCCAATCCTTCATTCAACTCCTCAAAGGCAACGATTATTGCATCGTTTGATATACGAAGCCCCTTCCATATCAGGGAACGTACATCAAGCCTGCGGCGTTCTAGAGTTGGAGATGGTGCTTCCTGATTCGGCAGATTCTTCGCCTTTGACCTCGTCCGAAACTTCTTTAGGTCAGATTTGTCGTGTCGGGCATCAGTCCACTGCTGATCTCATGCTTCCCAATCGGTTAGTATTTTATTCATCAGTTCATATAACAATATATTAACATCCTGCTTAGTCCAATGGACATTCGATTTTCTGTCTTTGACTCGTCCGTTCTCCCTACAAATCTATGGCCCTCAGAGTTGCAGGAATACTTTCGGGATTTATCGTTGTTGTGGGTCATCTTCTTTACCTCACATTAAACCTATGCAAACCACTTCCTAGCTTCTACAATGGCGAGCCTAATGCCTCACCACCCATTACGATTTTTTTGGACGATGTGAAGTACCGATTGCGTTCCAGCGTGACTGTACGACAAAGGGAAGCAGACGCATCAGCCCCGCACCTGGAAGCTTCTATCCCCGCAATTACTGAACATACCCTTGACCCAGAGATAGACGACAAATCGAGTCTCTGCAAGGTATAGTGATATCTCATACCTTGTAAGATGATTTCTAAATGAGATGGATAGATTACCTGCAACGAGCCGTTCGCTGGAGAAGCCTGGAACACCTTCCTGAAGGGCTGCGATCTTCTAAGCGCAATGAGAGCACCAACAAAGCCAACACGCAATATAATGGACGCGGATAATCCCAACATAACAATATAATGTGAGAACTCTAGTATCGTATGTACATATGCGGATATAATACTCTAAATCTACGCACGCTTGCGCTTTTTGTTGGCCTTCTCCACTCGTTTTTTGGCTCGCACCTAACAAAAAGGGTTAATGTAAAGTTCGTAGTTGGGGCAATCGCTCTCACCTCCTTCTTCATCCTTGAGTCTACCATAGCATATCGACCCTTTACACCTTTTGGCCGTCCCTTCAAGCCCTTGTGTGCGCCTTTTGCCACAACCAACTTTACCTCTTTCTTGGGTTTCCCCTTGGAAAGACCCTTGCGCATGAGCTTTTCGATTTGAGATGCTTTTTCGCGTTCCGACATATCTGAGGTGGCGTTGACGCCCTCAGCCTTCTTCATCGCCTTTTCAAGTCTTTGGGACGCCTTGTATTTCTTTCTGGCTTTAGCTTCGGCTATTTTCTTGATGGGACGCGCATCTAAAGCCCTCTGTTTCGCGCGAAGTGCCGAAATGGCTTCTTTGGTGACCGGGATGTTGGGCTTGTAGTGTTTCGCCTCATCATCGAGGAACCAGGAGGGTAGCCCGTCTTTTGCGTTTAATGAGTACCGATTGAACCCGTCATTGATCATCTGTGTCTTTGTCTTTTCACGGTTGACCAGTTGTTGTGCTAGGGTCATTGCTTCTGCGGTTGTGAGCCCGTGCTCTGGAAATGAAAGATGAGTACAAGTCAAATCAGTGGAAGCGAGGCGGTACTGACTTTGAATGTGAGCTTGCTTCACAGCGTCTTCGTCTTCATGTGAGACATCCCACATTTCGGCATCCTCGTCTTGAGGAACGACCTCGAAGTCATCCTGTATGAGAAGGAAGGTTAGTCGAGAGCAATCGGGGGCATCCTATCAAACCTGATCACTCCAGTCCGATTCTCCACTCTCTTCATTGACTACTGCGTCCTCTGCTTCCTCTTCATCCACCATTTCTTCGTCCTCGTCATCCTCTTGATTCGCCATTTCTTCGTCCTCTTCATCCTCAATATTTCCCAGATCAGTTTCGATGCCAGCAAATACGTCCTGGCTGAACCAAACCTTGGACGCTTGGCTTCCCGAAGGGATGGGCTCCTTGAGTTTCGTAAGTAATCGGGGGCGCTTCGCTTCTCTTGGGGTCTCAGCAACTGGTAATAACCGTCGTTTCTTAGCCGGGACTGCCATTTCTACATCTTCATCCTCTGCACTGCTCTCGTCGCTAGAAGAATCGTCGTGACGACCCTTTGCTTTTTGCATTTCTTCCCATCCACCTTCTGCGTCACTATCATCCTCATTGCTAGACGCATCCTCTTTTATACCTGACCAAGCTTCCCGCTCCTTGTTCTTCTCCCTGGCCTCCTTGACCTTGAATTTTGCATCTCTTTCCCGCAGCCGACTCTGGTAAGAATCATACAGCCCGTCCAATTCTTCCTCCATTGCACGCGCTTTCCGGTCTCGCTCTTCTTCAGAATCCAAAACCTCATCGTCGCTTGCATCAGCGTCGTCACCTTCCCCATCACTATCCTCAACCACAACTCCATCGGCACCGACTAGCTTGGATACGCCGCCGCGCTTCCGCATTCCTTTTTCAGCACCCTGAAGGTCAAAGATGTCATCCTGCCCACCAAGAGAAGCATCTTGCAAGTCGAGACCGATGTCCATTGGAGCAGTCATTTGTAATTGCATGCGCTGGATCGTTTTCGTTCTGACCTCGTTCGCGCGTCGACGATTGCGCTTAGTGCGAGCGGCATTTTCGGCGTTCAGTCGCTCCAGCTGTTTCAGGACGTGAGTAAACTTATTGTAGACGTAATTTAGTTTCTCCTCACCTCGTCTTGGATCATCTGCTCCTCGTCCACTTCTTCGGTGATTTCGACGGTCTCTGTCGCGTCTTCTGTATCTTTTCGTTTCACATCTAGTCCAAGCTAGAGAAAATTCTTAGTATAGATTAAAAAAGGTTCAAGGATTACATTACCTCCTCTCGAAGTGCGAGACGCCATTTGATGAGTGTTTTGAAGTCACCTTTTCCAAGTACTTTTAAATCGTTACAGTTTTCCTTTACGTCTCCAGTTGTGATGTCGAGGGCAAGCCATCTTTATATCGATATTAACATTGTAAAGAAACACAAGGAAAGTTACAGCTACGCACTCTTTTTCTTCGTCAGTCAGGAATGCAAGTTTGTTGGAGGATCCAAGGACCGAAATTGGATCAGAACTGTGAACAAACTCCGAGATCGGTAATGACTTGAATAACGTATAATCTCCATCTTCGTATCCATCACGCTTACGCCTCTTCTTCTCTGGTTGGAAGACGTTAGCTTCTGCATTGTGAGCACGGGTTGGTTTGTCAGGGTTCTCAGGGATGGAGGCGGAGATATCCTTGAAGACGTGCTTGGGGTCAAGGAATTTTGGGTCAATGTGTTTCGGGGCAAGGAAATCGCGACAGACGACGAAAATTTCGGCGGAGACGTTTCTTGGAAACAAATGTTGGTTACAGACACATCAGAGTAAAAAGTTCACTCACCTGGATGAAGGCGGCTTTGTAGCCTCGACTTTTCCAAACAGCTGGTTGAACACCCATAGTAAATTGTTGTAGTCTGCACTTCGAAAGACTTTGGTCACAAATGTTCCTCCTTTGACCAAAAACTCCACTGCGAGTTTCAAACTCATAAGCACTAGCTCGGATTGGCCATAGGCATCTTGAATCCAGGCAGTACCAACGTTTGGGGCACCATCGTGCAAAACGACGTCTGCTTTCCAGTCTTTGACTTCTCCACGAATGAGATTTCGGCACTGGGGAGTAGTGATATCAGAAGCAAAGGTGACTACGCGGGGAATGGGCTTGATTGGAACAAGATCAACACCTACGACATGGTCAGAACATGAAAAATATTTCTATGCTTGGAAACTTGCCTATAATCACACTGTTCACTGGCATGTACTTGCTAGCAACTTGAAGCCATCCTCCTGGCGCTGCACAAAGATCTATACAACATCTGGCAGATTCTAAAAAGTTGTATTTTTTGTTCAATTGAATTAGCTTGAAAGCTGAACGAGCTCGGTAGCCCTGTTCTCTGTAATGGAAGTAAGTTAGACGATGACAGTAACAGTGAAAGGTTGACACACTTTGCAAGCTTGTAGTACTTATCAAGACGGCCCTTTCCTGTTTTCTTTTGGGACTTTCCCATATCGCAAAAGAGGAAGAAGAACGAGCGTCTAAATTATTTGACTTGCCGGACCGGATGCACCAAAACTCAGAATAAACTCTCATGTCGTCTATACCTCTACTTCCACGCACAACTGGAGCCCGTAGCGCATACCTGTGGAAAGCTGGAGCTATAATAAGTCTGTCAAAATATGTGCTCATACTCATCAGCTTATTTCGCTTACTCGCGTTTTCTAGCCGCGACGGCGATTGGTTTTGGTGCTTTTGGTATATGGTTTCCTCGAGGTAAAACCTGTATACTGACTATCTTTAGGAGCACATGGCTTGAAACAGCGCAAAGACATCACTCCAGACCGTATCAATGCTTGGAATACCGCAGCACATTACGCGGTAAGTTTCTTGCCTCCAGGATCGTTGTACTTTAGTGAGCAATCCTCAGATATTCAATGGTCTTGGTTGCCTACTGGTCTCCATGCATCCGCGCTTCTCCGCACATAGGTTTGCTGGACCAGCCATCATTGCCGGAACTGTAGCTTTCTCGGGTTCCATATTTGCTCTGACTCTGAATAGAGACTTGAAGTTCCTTGGTCCAATTACCCCTCTTGGAGGGCTCTTGATGATCGCAGTGAGTGATGGTCTTGATGTACTACAATAACGAGTGCTAAATGTCTTCAGGGCTATCTGTCGTTGGCCTTTTGAATAATCTTGTCAGGGAATGTACTCTATATATGTAACACAGACAAATGCGCCACCCTGTAAGTGAAGTTAGTATCGATATCCTCGTCCAAATACATCCCAGCCGCAACTGTCCACACCCTGAAACCATTGAGTACCTTCTCTTCTGTGAATGATAATAAACACAACTCACCACAGAGCTGTATATTTTACAACTTGTACAATTTCGCTATTTCCCTTCTGATTCTCCATCTGTCTCCATTCACACCATCTTACAAATTACAATGCAGATGAGCCCTCCAATTTCAAAAGACTCCTGGGGGCTGGCAAGACTGCAAGGTTCTCTTGCCAATGGCGGCTTTTACTCACGGCTCACCTCCCGGCAGACTATCATTCTCTGTCACTGCATCTTTGTTACTGTTAAGCCGTGAGAAAAGATACTCAAAGTGATTGTTAGCGCGCGCACAGCTTAGTTGTTATGATAAACAATCAGCTTTAGCATTACAGTACAGAATGCTCCCATTATTTATGCGAGTACTAAACAGTCGGAGCCGTTTCAGTTCCGATACATTGTTATAGCATTTTCAGCCAACTTATTTTTAGGCGTTTTGTCACAAAGTCGTGTCACGATGATCAGTCAGCTGACCAGGGGATGGGCATGTGCGACGGTCACATGCTCGTGTGCTCTTGTCGCTCACTCTGTTTAAATCTCCTTCTTATCTTCCCCATCTTGTCGCTCTCGCGCACTTCTTGAATAATCATCGCTAATCCCTGCAGCAGCATCACAGCTTCAGTCCCCAGGCCATAAGCCCGTTTTTTCTGTTTTGTAATACGCAATGTCTGAGGCTTCTCGCCCTGCGCTGTCGTCAGCCTACTCTTTTTCTGGCTCGTCATCTTCACCTTCCGTGGCCATAGAGAGACCCCTAAAACGAACGCTTACTTCCACCTCTGACATGGACTTTTTCAAGCCAGCGGAATCATCTTTTAACCCTCGCCCTTATACCCCCAGCGCAAATCCTCCATCTAATTCCCACTCGAGAAAATATCCTCATCTCGGCCGCCATCCAAATCGCTCAGAAAACAGTCTTCTCGCAACTGTCGGCATGGATCCGCTGCCCACAGAACCTTCGGTCGTTTTTATCCACCCCCCATTCGCTGATTTTCCAGGCGCGCACAATTGCACCGAAGGATTGACGTACAAAGTCATGGCGGAAAATCCTGAATGGTTCTTGGATGCCTCTGACTATATTCGCGTTGAGGAAAATCCAAACGCCCCTACTATCCCAACTCCCGCATCCTCATCCCTCATTCCATATCCGCCACATCTCGAGCCTCCGCGTGGATGGTGTCCTGCAAAAAAGAAGGAGATTAAAGTGCATGGCCATGAAGGCTGGCCAGACGGCGAAGAACCTCGACTCCGTTGCACTTTTTGCAGGCGCACTTATGCTGGCGTCAATGCAAAGAGTATGTGGCGACGTCATGTGTTTGAGAAACATAGAATTGCCATGTCAAACAGGCGAGACGGTGGTGAGCGCCCTAGAGGAAGAGGATCTTCAAGTATGCTTTTTACTCTGGTGTTTATCACTCTACTCACGAAAACCTTGTAGAAGAGAATAAACCGACTACCAAGCTTCTTTCCAGTGAGGAGGGCCATGATAGGCTTGTCAACATCGATGTGGCTCCTCAACCTTTTGCCCAAAGCACGTCTCAGACCCAGCATAAAATCAGATTTCGTCCAGCCATCACGGGTGACCCATCTGTGCCATCGGATGCTACATTTGACAATTCCACTGAGACAAATGTTCCCTTTACGCCACCTCTGACACCTTTGAAACGCTCTCCGGATCTAGATGGTAGATCTAGTGGCACTCTTCAGACTTCGACCCCTCCTATATCCTCGGTTCCACCTTCCCCCTACGATCCCCAGGCGACACCCGCGTTTCGCCACTCTCCTGCTCCAACCCCGTACGACCAGCCATGGCGCTATCCGAGTCCAAGTCATCCCTTTTCCAAAGCGCGAGACTTGTCGCTGAGCGTTTTACTACGTAATTCGGGAACCTTGACTATTGACAGTCCAGGACCTGTGCCGAATCTCATGCATGACGAAAGTTCGAGTCCTGGGAGCTCCTTGATCAGCAAAAAGTCGTTCTTTGTGGAGTTGGACACTCCTGGTAGTATTACGAATAAGCGGCTGGTTGGCTTGAAGAGCTCTTCCTCTCAGCCGGTAGAAGAGTCTCCTTTGAGCCGGAGCCTAATTGGTCGCAGCCATCACCAGAGAAACTTTTCAGAGCTATCGTTAGACGACTTGCTCTCACTTCCGACTGCCCGTAATCCCTTCCTGACCAGCCTGGAGGACTGGGAATCGGACAACAATTCTAGTCCTGTGACTCGTGGACTTGTTCATCCCCGAATGACCCCCGCCGAAAGCCCAGTCGTGCGAAAGGATATTTCTCTCAATCAAAGCGGCCTTGGAATTGGGCTCCTTGAGCCTTTCGTCCTTCCAAAGAATTACACTCGTGCTCAGGGATCCTCATCCGACGTTGAGGATGAATTTGAAGTCATGGACAACCTGACAAACTCGCGTTCCAACTCGGATTCTGGTCAGTCCGAGTCTATCACACCGCCTCCCAAAAAGCGAAAAATCACTATTTGAGCGTTACGCTGTTGATTTCGCTTTTGCTTTGCTCCTCGTCCTTGCTGTGATTTGTTTGAGCTGTCGTTTCTGTTTTTGTACGATCTATGTTTCCCTTATTTTTTCTTCTCATCTATGTGAATCGCGTCGGTCGGCGGCGTTGTATCCCAATCAGCTTTTACGCACTGTATCATTTCATCTTATATTTATCACCTATCGGTTTTGCATTTCGCTTACTTTGCGCTAGACTGCATATTTTGGTCTTTTCATGTATAGTTAATAACCACTTACTCTACTTGTGAAATATGAATCCTGTTATGCGTTTGATTTGCGTGATGGCGCTGAGTAATAGGCGCCTAGGCGACCAACAGCTCCTCCTGGACCTGGACCTGACTTGTTCATCCTCTTATAGGTTTGTCTTCGAACTTTGGTTATGCATATTCCTGCTTGTACTCATTGTCTGGCTCGATTCCTACATTTCAGACATCTCTCTTGTCTCTCCGCAAATACTAGCTAGCTGTTTCTCTTATCTTCTCGAATACGCCATATTGTACAGGATTCCGACAACGATTTAGTACCTTCAAGAGTGTCTTATAGACTATTTCTTCAGCATGCAGGCCATTAAATGTCGGTCGCTGCTTTGGACTCTTGGTGTTTCTGGTTGTTAACCTGTGTTATTAGGTGTCGTCGTAGGAGATGGTGCAGTCGGCAAGGTGAGCCAAGTGCTTTTGGCTGTCTTTCATGAAAAACTCAATGACAGTCTGCTAGACCTGCCTCCTTATTTCATACACCACTAATGCGTTCCCGGTACGCTCTTGATGTTTGCCTTGTGGATATCACACTCAAGTTTTTTCGTTTCAGGGAGAATACATTCCAACTGGTAGTTCCATTTCAGCTAGACGTGCTCAGGATGCTCATCTTTCCTTAGTTTTCGACAACTATTCGGCGAATGTAATGGTAGACGGCAAAACGATTTCGCTTGGTCTCTGGGATACCGCCGGACAGGAGGACTATGACCGTCTTCGACCTCTTTCGTACCCTCAAACCGACGTCTTCTTGATATGTTTCTCTCTCGTCAGTCCCCCTAGCTACGAAAATGTCAGGACCAAGGTGCGTGTTCGATATTCCGAGGTCGGTCTCGAACCTCATAGTCCCCCTCCTTGTAGTGGTATCCCGAAATCTCCCATCATGCACCTTCGACCTCTATCGTCCTGGTTGGCACCAAACTCGATCTCCGTGAGGATCCCGGGACGATTGAAAAGCTAAGAGACCGGTGAGTTCAAGTTTCACGCTGCTGAATCTCGTTCTTATTCGGTATAACAGCCGAATGGCTCCAATCCAGTACCCACAGGGAGTTTCGATGGCCAAGGATATCAACGCCGTCAAATACTTAGAATGTTCCGCTCTTACGCAGAAGGGGCTGAAGACTGTGTTTGATGAGGCTATCCGTGCTGTTTGTGAGTAGTACTATCATTTTGATGTATCAGATCGATTCTCTGACGCAGGCGGTGTTATCCAGTGAACCCACCCCCGAAAAACGACAGAGGATCAGGCAAGAAGGGCTCAAAATGCATCGTTGCATGAATGTACACTGTACTTAATCTGTTTGTTTGGCGACTACCTTTTTTCATTCTCATATTATACATATCACGCCAATTTACGTTCAGCTCATGACTACTTTCTGCTTTTTTGAAGGATTTGAAGACTTCTTGACATTCTTGAATCCTCTATATCCTGGTTTATTCACTGTTCATACTATCATGTATATTCTGGAAATCTAAGACGAATGCCAAAGGCTTCCTTTGAGCTGCTGTGATGAATTTAGGAATCAGGAACGGGGGATAGCACTGGTAAATGATGCATCAATATGGTTTATATAAAGTTATCTGACCGTTGCCTGTGTTTTCTTCCCACTTCCAGCTGTTAGCCTCGTCGTTCGTTTCTGTGCTTTTCGCTCACTTCTTGCACTACCGCGGTTTCGCCGCTGAGTGTCCTGTTGGCTTTGGTATGAAAAGTGTCCCTGATCTGCTGTCGTAATAGACTTTTGTAAGTACTTTAAGCCTTCGTAGAAAAGACTGCTCCTTAACGTCATGTTATAGTGATGTCCCAACTTCCGACTCAAAACCAGGACTCGAGGACAGATGACAAGCCACGTCCACCTACAAAAGGCCATTTGTCTTCCGGCTCTACAGGCACAACTGTATCTGGAATAGCCGACAGCACTATTTCGTTCGCTGGCTCACTCCATCTTGGTCGCTTCCCAGCTCCTCCTGCGTCTATACCTAGCTCTCCGATCGTGTCCGAGTACAGCTCTTCTATAGCTGGATCCGGATTCACCCATGCAACAGCGAGCACTGCACCTTTAGCGCCACGTCGGAATAAATCAAATAACACCACCCTAGTAGCAGGCTCTCCGACCTCTGCCAAACATAAGCCATTACCTTCAGCCAAATCAGGCCGCTCTGTTGAATCTAGAAAAGGTTATGGCCAGGATGTTGAGGAATCCCGGCCTTCATCACCCCAATCTCGAATAATATCACCCTTTGATTGGCATGAGGGTGCTTCGAGTATCGATGTTGATGCTACGGAGGACAGGCTTCTGTCTACCAACTTCATCACGTCTTTACTGCAGGAAAATTCGACCTCCAGAGACCACCGCCGCGCTTCCATCAATAGCGATGCCTACAGTGGATTCAGCGAAATGACATATCCGCCAATTATGCGTTACCCCGGTGCTTCGGAGAGAGCTCCCCCTGTTCCTTCTATTCCAGCACATACACCTCCCAGAACGCAACCCCTCCCGCGGCCGCATGGCGCCCGACCCCCTCCCAGTGCGTTTTCTCCTATTCCAGAAGGTTCTGGACATGCTTCAGATGACTCGGACACACTCGCATCCAATAATGATTTTACAACGACGGTCATTCGGTCTGCAAGCATTTCTCGAGGACCTCATGTCCCCGGTGCAACGGTTGTCGGCGTCGCCCCAGCCAGATTGCGCTCCTATTCAAGCGAACAGCGGAGCAGTTCGGCACCCAGTGATGATAGAACCCTATCATATGGCCAATTTGCTCAGGTCTCAACTCCTTCTTTTCGTCACAACTCAGCGTTGGCTTCTTCTACAATGCAGCCACATTTTCTTCGCGAAAACCCACGGTCAAATAGTGGGGCAAATTCACGACAATCTGTTCATTCCACAAAAAGCTTTGTTCCTTCGGTTATTTCGCGGATATCGGAGGCAGGTCGGTCCATGGCCCGGGTGTGGAAAAAGAAACCGCTCCCACCCGTTCCCACAATTCCACACATACCAATCGCTGCGGAACAACAATCACGTTTGGAAGATTCTCGTGTTCCTTTACCACATCTAGTCGCCAGGGCGGAGGCCTTGAATGGTCTGCTTGAGAAAGGGTATCATCCACACCATAGTCTTGATTCAACATATTATGGTTACGGTGCCCTCCCCAAAGACGGTTATGGGACCTTGCCCAAAGAGGATATTAACTCGCATACATCCGCTTTAGAAGGCGCGGAAGGTGAGAGTTCCATACAGAGACGGCGTGCCGATGGCACCGACCGTCCGTGGAGCTCTACCCAGCTCGATCCCAACAAGAGACAGAAAACTCCTATTCCAAACAGGAAGCGGTATCTCATTATCCTGGCAATTTTCATTGTAATTGCCAGTGCAGCTATTGGTGCAGGCGTAGGCGTTTCTCTTCGTCACAAAAGCTCGCCGTCGCTACCGGTATGTTCCAACACAAATACTACAGGAACTTATTGTGATCTAAGTAGGAATTTCCATTTTTCCGTTAATCTTTTTCTGATCAATATCTTCAGATGCGACATGCGTCTGCACCTCAACTGAATCTGGTCAATGCAATGGCCTAGCGCAAAGTCTGTTTTCATTGACATCTACAATGAATCGGTATTTTGACACGAATTATTCTGTCGGCGCCGTATATACCGCTGTATGGCTTGCAGATGGCTCCTCGACGGACAGTAGTTGCGCTTCACAGGCCTTATTAATCGACACACCTGGCCTCTCGTCGGCCATTTACCCCAATCGCACACTTTGGGCGCAGTCCGCTCTGTTGTGGAATTTTGTGCAATCCCAGAATGTAACTGCAACAGACAATCTACAGTCTTTCACACGCAGCGCTCCATGGTCTGATCTTAGCTCCGATGTCCCAGTCACTTCCTCGTCAACCTCGTATTCCATTACGACTTCTGGGTTCACGTTCAATTTTGCTGCTCAGACTGTCACTCCACCTGCTATCAACTTTACCACCAATGGCCAGCCAGTCAACACTCAGATTTCTCGAGTAAGTAATACGGCGCTACTGGTGCTTAATCGTATGTATAGCTATGCGCTCGGTACGTTTGACTGTGTCAGAAAGTAAGATTAGTACTGACGTATATTCGATAGCATCCTCGACGCAACGTTCGCGCGCGCTTCAGCTGTATTGGGTGAATGTCCTAGGACAAGAGCTCTCCACCCTTCCAACCTTCCGCTCTGCTGTTCTCTCGTCAATTTTGATTCCATTCGATGCCACGTACAACGTGAGCTCACAGGCTCTTGCGAACCAAATGACGAATTCCACGACCCAGGCGTTTCCTGTTCCTTTATCTTGCTATCCGGGTCTGAACAGCACCCAGATCCAACAGATAAATGCAATTGAACAAAATGTTTACGGTCTTTCTGGAGTTTCATCTGCCTCTTCTTTCAATACTTCTTGCTATCCTGACCGACCGTTGTACGGTGTACTGGATGTATTACGACTACGTCTTCCTTTCGTTGACTCGCGCACGGGTGTGGCGACGCAAGCAGCAACCCTTCAGACCGACGTTTACCCTAGGGTAGTGGTTCGAAGTGGAGAATTATTAAGTGCTTTGCCCTCCTCATCCAACGCATCCGCTTTTACGACGGCGTCTGCGACCAACCCCCGGGACTACGGTACTTTGAACAACATGGATCACGTTCTTCTTGATTTCCTATCGTCGATACCAGATGTCAGTGTTGCCTCAGCTCTGGCAACATTCCTCACATCCCCTCCCAATGGTTCACTCCCCTCGCTGTTGGCTAATTCCGCTGGGATCATTCCGTCTCTGGAAGTTGCCGTATTTGGTTCGGTGTTGCCCTCGGACATTAGTTCTACGGTTTCTTCGTTTGTTTCCTCTTCAGGAGCACTTTTCTTTGGATCCAATCCTGGTAACAGTTTCCGCGACTGGACCATCGTTGCCACTGGTTCATCCGTGGTATGGGCTCAAAGCTCCTTCTCGACGCAAGTTGACCGGGATTCTTCATTCAGTAACTCCAGTTTTGAATCTATCTGGTCGGTTGCAGCGTCAGCCATCGCTTCCAATGCTCCGAATGTTGGTGTCTCGAATATCACGAGCTCGCTGCAATCGTTTGGGCTGCTTTCATAATTTATGTACTGACTGCTTGCTCCCCCTCTTCAGTAGAACTGTAAGCGTTCGCAAGTTTGCATAACCTATTCTTATGTAGCTTATTTTTTATTTTTTCCGTATTGGTGTCATCCTGGGTGTCATTGGATTACTTATATTTTGTACACATTTGTACATGCCTCTGTGCGTATAACAACACCAGAGCACGACACGATTGACCTCGTAATACTTCGACCTTGAGCTTTATAAATAACTAGACCAGCCCTACTTATGACGAGCTCCAGAGTCGGAAAAAAATAACTAGACCAGCCCTACTTATGACGAGCTCCAGAGTCGGAACTTGAAGCCTCCACAGCAATTCAAATGTCACATGTTTTGATTCTGGCCTTTGTGTCGCTGTGCATGTTTCTTTTCCCTCTACTGTGATGCCGAAAGCTCCTTCAAGCAACAACCATAATAATTATGCGCCGTCCCATGGACCCAATCTTAATGTCCTGAAGAGGAATCAGGTAGGAAGGCATTTCCAGTTCCAAAATTCCACAAGAATTAACTCTCGGTCATCCTTCGGTGATGGTTTGTTAGGCTTGCCATCAGGTAAGTCTTGTCGCTATTCGTATTTGCGACCGCTAACCCGCCGACGTTTTGTACAGTGTCGAAGACGAAAACTGGTAACAATTATATTCATCGTTCAATGTTGTGTGCTGACTTTATGTTACCTCGTTCCGCAGAAATGGTACATCTCCTTTGTCAAGTTTATCTACTCTTGTCCTCAATGTTAATCGTTTAGCGATGCTAAGAGACCATGCTCAACCTGCGTTCGATCTCACAAGCATGCCATCGCCCATTCTCCCGCCGGGACCGTTCATCCACCAGAACCCGACTGCACGTTTGACGAAAGTAAGTCGCTCTAGTCAAACAAGGTTTTCATATTTCATGAAGTTTATTCTGCAAGCTCTGGAACTCCCGACTGGCGCGGATGGACCGAGGACAAAATACGAAAAGCTAGAGAACCGGATAGGTTGGTTGCATACCTCTCCATTTTCTGGCCTGGCTCTGATTCATGAACATAGCCGAACTTGAAGCCCTTCTTCAAAAGAAAAATACTTACTCTGACTCGAATGTGCTCATGAGTCCCCAAAATGGTAGTCCGGCCTCATCACATCATGATAGTGGATTTGGTTCAGAATCAGACTCTCGTTCGTCTGGCTCTACTCCAGCCTTGGTTCATGCCCCATTATCAATGCCATCAATGGATGTAACGTGGACACATTGGCCAGTAGACTTACCAGGGCCAGACCTTTTGCGACATTTGTGGGCCATTCGAACCTTATTTGTTTCACTGACGATTAATTATGTGTTAGGGTTGAGGCATTCTTCACGTTCAATCCACATGCTTCTCAGTTATTTCATGCTCCTACATTTATGACCTCGCTTAATCTTCCTTCTAATCACCCGAAATTCCCTGCTGTACCTGTGCTTCATGCCATCTGCGCGATCGCTAGTTCCTACACCACTGCAGTTACATCACCCCCTCCTGCCGATTTTGAGAAGATTGCAACAGGTATGCAAATCTATAACACTCTCGAGTTGAGTCTCACTTTTTCTTCAGATGAGATGTTCACAGCACGATATCGGATAGAAGAGAATCGACCAGATTCCTTCTCAGAGCAGCAGGCTACGCTTGCTAAAGAGGCAATACAGCGCATGGAGGTTCTCGGACTGGAGCTCGTACAAGTTCTACAAAGTTTGCACTCTTCAATCTACTTCAATCTAGTTATATTAATAACATGTTCCAGGTTCTATCATCTTGAGCTGGTACTATTGCTCTCATGCGAGGTATGCTTGGGTTTCTTGTTTTGTAAGCTGTTCTCTGATGTTTATTTTACAGGGGGGCCGAGGTACACACGCCTTTACCGTTTTCTTCAGCATTCTAACATCGACCTCATTAGTTGTTTCTCAATTGTGCACATTCCATGCGTCTCTGTGTTCCGCTTGGTCTAAATGTTTGCCCGCCGTTCCATACTATCTCCAAAACGATAAGACCTGCCTCCGTTTTGAAACCGGCCAAAAACGTAATCGAAGACGAGATGCGACGAAATGTTTTCTGGTTAGCCTATGCCGTTGAGCGTCAACATGGATGCAGCAATGGATGGGCCCTCAGCTTGGATGATAGTGACATCTCTCAGCTACTTCCTGTTCAAAGTGATCAGTTTGAAACTGGTGTATGTCAAGTTTGCTTTTTTGCCATCCTGATGTATTCATCAACCTTGCAGAAACTGGTCCCACCGAGCGAGCGTCAATGGGCGCATTCTAACGACCTTCTGACTGTTCATCCCGAGAATCAGACAGATGGTATGATTCTATACATCAAAGCCAGTATCCTTCTCTGTAAGCTCTGTAAAGTCCCAATAATATACCAAGATTCACATTCGTTATAGCCAAAGTCAAAACGTTTAACCTGCGGTTTCGAGCCAAGCACTTCTCTGGTGATGGAGAAGATAGTTTATCCTATGGTACTTTTTGTCCTGATGAGCCAGTGGATCCTCGCAACTCCATGACGTTCATCGATCTGGATGGCACGGTTACATCTTTTATGACTACCTTCCCTTCCCATCTCCGAAGTCCAGTGGACAAAAACAAAGTGAACTGTACTTTGTTTGCCGCGATGGTCATGTCGCAAGTGTACGTTCTTTTTTGATTTTGTTTGCAGACGCTAAATATGTTACAGTGCTATGATCAATTTGCATGAACCCCATGCAGATATTCGAAGTCGTGGTTGTATATCTGCCCTCAAAATGTTGACTGCGAGTCGCGCTATAATCGACTTAGTATGTTCCGCTTGGGGGACAGCTTTTGATTTATCCCTTCTCGAGGGATTTGTATCGGTATGTGCTTTTTCATCCTAGTCTATAGCTATCTGATTTTCCCAGTATTGTTTCTTCGCGGGTGGCCGGGTTGTTGCACGATTTTTGCAAGCTGCTATTGAAGAAGATGCTGGGGATCTAATCAAAACATTCCAACATGAACTAGGAGTGCTCAGGTCAGCAGGGATGCCACCCGCCGTATAACACTGACCAATAATTCTATGCAGATCTGCTATCGATCAAATGTCTTCTCGCCACCGCATTGCTGCATATCTCATACGAATGTTAGATGGTATTGCCGAGGAACGCTGGTCAAATTCTCAACGTTTAACGATATCCCCGTCTGCAATGTTACCACAACGGCAATTGTCGTTAGAGTTAGACAGAGTTTAGTTGTGTATTCTACTGCTATACTATATTTATCCTCATTATGTACTTTCTGTTGTAATACTTGTGTTTACTTGAATTATTGTTACTCGGCGTCAAACGGCCCTCACATTATAATGCAAGTCAGTGTTGGATTTCTTGGTCCTTTTGGAACGTACACTCATCAGGTAAGTCGCCTGACAAAGGTTGCTTCTTTTCAGTTTTCAATCTTACAGCAAATAGGCAGCATATGAACGTTTTCAAAAGTCGGGTGTATACTGCGAAAAGACGACCATAACTGGTAAGTTGGTATTAGCGTAAAAAGTCTTCGCTGAAATCTGGTCTTGTAGACGCCCTTGTGTCCCTGGATAGCCTAGATTATGTCGTTGTGCCTCGAGAAAACTCCACTTTTGGATCTGTGACGGAGACCTTCGATGGGCTTCGATATCTCAAAGAAGGGTTTATTCAAGGCGAGGTGGTGATGAGAATTGAACACTGTCTTGTAGTTAAGAAGGGCGCAAAGCTATCAGATATTGATTGTGTTTTGAGCCACGAGCAGGTGCGTTAGGTTGTGTGCCTCGCCAAAATTATGCTGACAGAATTGCGGACAGGCTTTGGGTCAATGCCAGAAATTTATCTCTACGCATCTGACATCCGCTACGACTTCCAAAACAACGTCTACCGCTGCCGCCGCCGATGCAGTATCAAAATCCGAAGGCTTGAACATTGCTGCGATATGTTCAAAGATTTGTGTAACAATGTTTGAAAATCTAGAGATTCTTGAAGAAGGTATACAAGACGAAGATAGTGCGTCCCTCCGCTGTCGTGCTGCCCCTGTGCCCCTGTACTTATTCAGTCTGACAGACAATTTTACGCGGTTTTTCATTCTCGGCCGAGATGCAAAAATGAAACCTCCTTCCTACTCTTTATATCCCTCGCATGCCTTCATACGCATTACTTCAAAGAGTTCAGATGTGACCTTTGACCTGACTGACTTATTGAGTATACTCAGGTTGTCCGTGATACGAATAGATCGACGACCACATATTGTTTCTGTTCCTTTTCACAACATCTATTTTCTAGAGCTCAAATCGTCTTCACATGACCATTCATGGACGGACAAGGTGGAACAATCGGTATCAAGGTTGCGAGAGAAAGGATATCTAGTTGAAAACATCGGAGTGTGGTAGATACATGCATTACGCGTTACATTAGCCCTCATCATTCGAATTTTTCGTCAGAAGTTTCAAGGATCGCAGCAACAGCATCCGCGGAACGAGGAGTGATTTGACAATCAAACGGACAGGGATGGCTGTCAACGAGTACGCATTCGTCAAACATTTCATTAGTTGAGAGAAGCTACTTACCTTATCAGGCCAGAAGAGAAAAGTGGTTCCAAATGTATAGGCTGACCACTTTCATTGAGAGGTGGGGATATGTCAAAAACAGCAAGAATCGACGCCACAGCAATCCACAGTAGATCGAACGCAAACGAACGTCCGGGACACGTACTGATAACCATGAGGGAGGGTTACTCAAAGAAATAGCGTAACTCACCGCCTTCCAAATCCAAAAACAGCATCAGGAAAGGTGTTGATTCCTCGAGCTGCATTTTTTTCTGGGTCCATGAAACGTTCGGGATCGAATTCGAAAGGATTTGGATAAACACTCCTGTAAGCATATCAACGACTGCTAGATTCACAGTATACAATAAACAATCTTACGGGTCATGCAGTATTGCCCAGACGTTGGGAATAACCGTAGTGCCCTTTGGTATCCTGTAACCTCGATACTCATCTTCTTTCGACACACAGCGTGCAAGTGAAAGGGGAACAACAGGATTCCACCTCAGCAATTCATGGCAAATGCACTCCTATGATATCAATCAGCTACCGTACGACAAGCGAAAGGTTCTTACGATATACGGAAGCTGACTTCTATCAGAGAAGACTGGCAGTCGGCCAAGTTGGTCAAGCTCTCTCTGTGCTTTGTTTTGCACTTCGGGCTTTGAACAGCACATCGCCAACAGTAAGGATGTAATTGAAGAAACCACGGTGTCAGCTCCCGCTGCGATAGTATGAGTTTATGCAGAGTATAGTCCTCAAACAAACCTGTGTATGTAGTGGCAGCCATGTTCCTTATCAAGATCTCATCCCCGTCTGTCCTACCAGAGGCTATGGCTTCCAATTCTTCGCCAACAATCGAGTACACTGTATTTCCTTGAGCCTAGTGAATAATTGGATTATGATTGTCAGCCATTAACCAAAATGGGGAAGACTAACCATCCTGGTCTTCGCTATGTTGAACGGAACGTTGGCCTGCAACCAGTTTAGAAACTTATAAACAAGTTAAAAGAACAGCTACCATTTTGTCAACAGTCTTTCTCCATTCGAGCGCTTGCCTCTTCCAATGCGCGCCTGGAAACCATTTGGGGATGTGCTCTCCGCAAATATAAACTGATGAAACTAATAACGATGGCTGGGCACCTACTCAGCATCGGAATGTAGTCCACGAGAAATGAGCCGAAGAGGCCTGCTGAGCGAAGACTTTTTTCACTGTAAGCAGTCGGCATGATTACAGCATCCGAAATGGTGCGTTACCTGGATATAGCTTTATCTGCCAAAGTAACATAATTGTCGCCACCCTCATCTATGTGCTGGTCGATATTTATCCCGTAGGTCAACTTGACGATAATCGCAGCTGAAGTCCTGGAGGCGTGTAAATATCGACTTGCAACTGGATAACTCCTCCGACCTTCTTATATAGTAACTAAATTGGGCAGGGTCATGGAGAAGGTTTCGTAGAAGTGTATGTACTTCCTCTGCCTGCAATGAACGATGGCGGTCGTGAAATCCGTTGGAAGGAAAATACTTCATAAATAGGTTCCGATGTTGCTAAATTGCACGTTGCATGTAGGTAAGTATATAAGCTATAAGCACTCCCTGAATACCTTCCAGATATTTCCGTATGGCATGGACGAGAAAAGCCAATCCCAGCCGATTCTGCGAACACATCAACACTTTATGGAAGCGTAAAAATCTAAAAGTGGACGTACAGCTCAACCACCATGGTCCTCACGTCCGAGAATCAGTCAAAAGTATATGCAAACAGTTGAATGGCATAAAACCTGATAGGTCTTGAGGAATAGTTTACGCTACGTTTTTCTAGTAAATCAGAGATAGCTTGAGCTGAGTTCAAGACCAATATTGGATTCCCAAAGATGTAGATATATATCATATCCCCTATAAGCACCAAAAGTCAAGAGATAGAAAACTCGAAATGAGCGAACGTGCCATAAGTGTCCCTCCATTCAGCGTATGTGCGCCATGCAAACGAAGTAGGTAACTTGACCTTTCCAAACCAAGAAGCCTTGGGACCTGGAGGAAGTGGAAGATTATGAAGCTTGGTGTAGAAAATATTTTTGCCCAACTTGAACACGAAAATGATTGAGGCGCAAAATAACGCTAGCCAAAACAGCATGATCGCCGTTCGAAGTTAAGACACCGATTCGGCGAGGCCGGGGTAAATAGCCGGTTTCGTGTGGCTGACTCAGCGCCGACCTCTTTTATTGAAACCATAATGTCCACTGCGAATCCTCTGGCGGGCCCTTCACCACTTAGAGATTTAATAAATCCACAGTTTCATCAGAATAATTTTGCTGCTGAGAACTTGATCAAATCGGAGCTTAACATCAAACTCGACAAAGGTACATATTTTTGAATACATCCTCGTAAAATAATTGCTAAAACGCATGAGTAGACGACCAGATATGTCGTTTGGCTTTAACCCCTGCAGGGTGTCCGCTGGGGCCTCTTCATTGTCCTCTACGGCACACGATACCTTCTGCACAAAATTTCCAGCCACCTAAACAGCTTCCAACGCATCCTCGTGAACGTGAACGGCTTGCAACTGTCTGTAAACATTGGCTTCGAGGACTCTGTAAGAAAGGGGATGCTTGCGAGTTTCTGCACGAGTATAATCTAAGGCGTATGCCCGAGTGCTGGTGGTACGCAAAGTACGGATATTGTTCAGCTGGAGACGAGTGTCTGTATGCTCACCCGAAAGAGCGCAAAGTAGAATGTCCTGATTATAACCGTGGGTTTTGTAAACTTGGTGCGTGTTGAAAGTTTATTTCAGGAGTAATTTTGCTGATATATCCCTCTAGGCCCTACCTGTCCTCGAAAACATGTCCGTCGTGTAGCCTGTCAACTTTATCTCAGTGGATTTTGTCCGTTGGGGCCGGAATGTCCCAAAGGCCAGTGAGTAAACGAACATGCTGTGAACTAAATGTTCTCTGACAATATACAGTCCCAAACCTGGCCTTCCTCCACCGAAAGCCTACGACCCGCCTTCTCCGCCCTCAAACCGTGATCTTGGACCGCCTCCACCAGGCTATGGCCGTTATGCAGACTTTGATCGCTCAGGCGCAACAGGTCCACCGTCCGTTGCTCCTGGAGTCAATAATGCAGCCTCTCGGAGAAACCTAGATGAGGTGCTTTGTTTCAAGGTAAGCTTATTCTTCATCCTTCTGTTCTTCTTATTCTGATTTTTCCAAGTGTGGGGAGAAAGGACACTATGCGAACCACTGCCGCAACAAAAATATTCCTGGAAATCGAGGCGGACTGGAACGCCGAAAGTTTGGAATAGATGAGTAGTACTGCATGTTAACTGGTGTCTGGTAGGTGAGTGCCTGACGTGGAACTAGGTATATCTACTGATTCTGAAGATCAAGATATTGTCATGCCAGTGCTACTGTGCTGTAGGTCGAGCATGCCTCAGACTATGTCCTTCCCCATTTTATGCATAAATATGGTGGCGACTCAATTCGCTCTCTTTGGGATACAGCAAAATCACGCCCGATTCTTGGATAATGGGTGTAGTTTTTGCCCACTTTGTTGGATAAATACCTCAAAGTGCCAGCTGTCCCGGCGTAGCTCTTCTCAATCTATGTATCCACATTGACCTTCACAAGCCCTCCAATTCAATTGGTACATACCATAGTTTTCGTTGTCATACTGAAAATTTATTGGTTGAGCATTGACTATTGACCAATGGGTATGGATATTGGCATCTAGCGAGGTCTTGAGTACCGGTATGCCAGGGAAGTGCGCTACACCCGGAAATCAATACATCAGGAGTCGATTATCTGAAATGTCCGACTTCCAAATCGTCTGATCCACCATGGTCGCGGTTCATCCCGACCGACCCCGTCTAGTCCACAATTTTTGCTCGCTTCCGCGCTTTCGTAAAGGCGCCCAAATAACCATTAGTACATTTGGCGCCCGATACTATTTTCGTTCATTCATCATGGGATGGCAAAAGACGTTTACACTAGATCGCAGAGCCAAGGGGTGTCATCTAATCACTGACGATGTTCTTTCTCAAATTCGGCCTGGACTCCAGGATGTCCAGGTGAGTGGCCTTGGAGTTGCAAGGTTCAGTTACTTATCGAACAGTGAATCTCCAGGTTGGGATGCTTTTCCTTTTCGTGTTGAGTCACTATCCGGTATAATCTCCTCACCGGGATTGATTTTGCGATTCAGAAAACACACGTCTTGTGCTCTTACAATCAACGAAAACTGGGATCCCGGTTGGATTTTTACCTTCCAATCATGCTGCCTTTTGTTCTCATCATGTTTGGTGATACAGATGTAAGACGAGGTCCGTTTCTCATCTACCAATCCTCCTTAAAAAGATTGATTCCCGTACGTAGACATGGACATGGCTTTGGACAGCGTAGTTCCGGAAAGTCTGAACTGGCGACATACGGACGAAGGTCCTGAGTGGGTCCCTCCATCGTTTCAAATCTGATTCAGGATCCTTACCGAACGGGTCTCGTTAAACAGCGACTCGTAAGTAAGATGTCTGTGGATTCTGATCTATCTCATATGAGCCTGATAGCGTTTCTCATACGAAATCCAGTCTGGTTGGATCGACTGTATCCATGCCAATCACAAATGGAGCACTCAATCTTGGTACCTGGCAAGGTGATAATTTATCCTCTGTGGGCTTTCTAGCTGCTTGAAATAGTCTCACAGGAATATATCTGACCGAGTTTAGACATCTAGCTCACACTAGAACAGTGGTTGCAACCATACTGTAAGCTATTGACCGACCTGAACGGATATTGCTTACGTTTTGCCTGTAGATCTTAAGGACCCACCATGCTGTGCTGCTTTATACTTACCACGGACAATAAGTATTAGAGTCCCGATTTTGTGTGTTCTGCTCGAGAGTTTCGAGTAGCAGGTACTGCTTCCTCACGTTGGAATTATAGTAACGAGTAAATACGTAGTATCATAATGAATAACTGCATCTGATTTAACTCATAACTTGAGCTTTTAAAACTGATTGTTTCCATCACTGTCTTGAATCTTCCTCAGATTCGCACACGTGCAGAATTATAAGTTGTTGTCGGCCTTTAACAGTTTCCACCACCATAAAGGCATAGTTTGATATTCGACACCTTTGCAGCCTTTTGTGCTCATCGTAAACTTCCGCCACAAAGACTGTCCCTATGCCGAAGGCCACAACGAGCTCGCAGAATAATAGACCTGCACTTCGTAGAAACCAGGTGCGTATCGTGTGCTCTGTATCGTACAAACCCGCGCGCTGACTTGTGATACAGGTACATAACTATCTTTATTGATTTTTGGCGCGCGACTGAGCGGGCATGTCGGGTGAATTTTAGGCGTGTCGCTCCTGCAGAAAGAGAAAATTAGTGAGCGGATTGGGTTTCGCCATTACTCCAGCTTACTCAAGTACTCTTAATCTTTCAAGAAATGCGACGCGGCCAGGCCTCACTGTGCAACTTGCGTCAAGTGGGTCTTTTCTATTCCATTCACGATCGACATTGGTTTTTACTCGAGATAGACAATGGCAAGCACTTATCAGTGTTCCAGCCCCTGTTGGATATGCGTACGTCCTGCTCCCCATCTGTCGTCTATCCGACTCGTAATGCTCCCGTAGGCATCCAACTGAACCTCAATGTTCATACGATCCAGTGGAAGGACTGACTTTGGCTCCAGAAACGGATCCCGTAGATAAAATTAGACAACTGGAGGAACAGATCAGTGCGTTAATGTCTATTTTCCGTAGAACCTTTTGATTCATGGAGTTCAGCTTCTTTAAAGAATAAATTATACGACAAGCAGGCCACCGATCAACCAAGCACTCCTCAATCCAATTCTTCACAGAGCCCTTCCTCACAAGGAATTTCACTTCCCCATGCTTCGCTTTCGATGACAGACCTATCGCAGCGTAATGAGAGCTCAAGTCCCGACCTTTCTACGAACGGGGATCCCTTCATGGAGTTGTTATTCTCTGGATGGAATCCTGACCTTCCTGATCCTGCAACATTGAATCATTAGTAAGACTAGCAACGGTTAGTATGCATTACTACGATTGACATCCATCCTCTCCTTGCAGTATAGAAGTATTCTTCAGATGCGATCCATGTGGCTCAAGAGTACTTCATCGACCTTCCTTTCTTGCCTCGATGCTCTTATCTCCTAGAGATGCTGGCTTTCCTCATTCCGCTATTCTTCATGCCATTGTGAGTATTCACGCTCACGCTCATTAATTAATCTGAGTTTTGTATGCAGTGTGCGTCGGCGTCGCGATGGTCCCCCAAAATGTGATAACCTTACCTGATGGGACACGACGGTACGTTATAGCTTAGCCTAGCACATCGATGTGTTCTTGCCCGTTCATGATGCTCTTCGTCCTGCAGTGACAGTTTCGGGGATTGGCATGCTTCAAAAACACGCCACTATATTGATAAGTGTATGAGCACAGGTAAGCAATAAAATATCCAAACTACTCGCGAAATTGACTTCGTTTGACAGGTGAAGATATATTCTCTGTCATGCAGGCCTGCATTCTGTTATCATGGTACTTTTATCAAGAGGGCCGTTGGGTAGAAGTCTGGATTTTTGCAGCATTCCAGACGCGAGTGAGCGTACCACTTCGTCTAAACTACCCAGGGACATTTTCTACTCATGGCAATAATTCTCCGGGTGCATATCTTGCACCCCCAAAAGATTTGCGGGACTTGGAGTCAAGGCGCCGAACATGGTGGATGACTATCTTGTTTGATCGAATAGCGTCAGTTGGAGGCTGGATTCATTCCGTCGATGAGCGCGATATCGGGACCGAACTACCTTTGCGCAATGAGGATTTCGAAACCGAGGTAAATGACAATGGTCAATTCTCTGCTAGACTAACAATACTCGGAATTAGAACGCAATACCCAGCAACCCCCAAGATATCGCGACACCTGACGTTTTTATCCGGCATCCACCACAGTACACTGACTCTTTCATTCTTCTGGTTAAATCAGTCATGCTATTCGGCAGAGTCACCGATTTCAATGTTCGCGGCAGTCTACGTGCTCCTACCGCGCCTAGCAAGAGCCAGAATCCTTTTTATCTTGAGGGGTTCGAGGCCCTTGACAAACTCGTTTCGCGCGACTTTTTGGAGAACTTGCCACACATATTCAAGAATAACAACGGCGTCACAGATGCATCTGATGGAAACAACCTTGACACCGACCTGTACATGGTCCACATAGTTCCCCATGCGTAAGCCTTTACCTCGGTGTAAGTTTTTTCCCTGATAGATGTTTTTGTCAGTGCTGTAATCACCCTGCACAACCCATATGTGAACTTCAATGATCCAAATAACGTCTCTACCGCTCGCTGTATTCACTCGGCGAGATGTATCCTGGCGTCTTATTACATGTTATCAGCTACATCGCTGGACATCACAAGATTACACCCATTTGTTACCGTATGTTGCCTTACTGTTTTGTGTCGTTGAGATTGATTTTGGTCGGTAGATTTGCTGGTATTTGGCTGCAGTAGTCCAGGTGCAACTGTGCAAGTATTTCATTGAAATTGGGGATAGCGACAGAGAGTCCACTGTGTGGGGCGAGATCAATGTACTAAGGTAAGTCTCATTGCGTACGATCTTTTGGAAACACTGCATTTCCCATCTGCAGGTTCGCCATGTTGGCGTATGGTGAAAAATCGCCCATTGGAAGTAAGTCTTGTCGTTCGGTCTACTATTGTCTAACCGGAGACTTAATACTGGCGGTTTTGTTTCTAGCTCGACAGGAACGACTTTTGCAAGGGTTGATGCGGGAGATTGTCAGGATGACAGGCCATAAGCAACCACTGGAAGTTGGCGCGCCGTTGTATCCGTTCTCGTCATCATCGTTGTGGCGGAAGGGAGATGAAGATGGTACTGCTGGAGTCCCTATGCCTTCTAGTTCGCCTTTTGAAAAGGGTGGGCCTTTGACTTCATCAGGTATTTCAAGTGTTTCTAGTCCACCTGCAGTGCCGCCAAATTCTGTATGGATGATTCCTCATGATCTGGTACCACCACCAACTGGGATGAGCGGAGATCAGAGTGGTGTCTACTGAATGCTATGTACTTTTACTGTAATCGAGCTTCGTGAAGTTCCATGGTGCGGACAACATCTTGTTACATATGTATTTTTACTCGTTTTGTTCCAATACGGAGTACTTACTGTACAGTGTAAACCTAATGTTTACGGACTTCCTTTATCATCGGTTTTGAAAGTTGGAACCTACCCTCCAGGAACAGACTGTCGCCTGGGTGATACCATCCCAAACAATATTTGGAACGGCATCCTATACGTACACATTCTTGTCAGCGTATTCATAATTTGGGCCTGGCTGGGCAGTGTGATGAACGCTCAAGCACGTGTGGACAAGGTGCATTTGATCGCTCAAACTTTACGCTACCCTCATGAACACCGTCGTTTCTCTCGACAAAGACAGTAAACTACCGCCGCCTCCTCCTGATGACTTTGAAAATTTAGTAAACCATCCTCCACCGACACCCTCCAAACATGCAGAGTCATCGCGGCCTGCTCATCTAGGTTCTTTGCCAACTTTCGCTCCTCTTGAACCTCTTTGTTCGTCATGTATCTTTCCAATCTCACTTTTTTTTTGCTGATTTCAACTTCAACCCACAGCCGTCTCCTTGACTCCGAGTTCTCCGTACTTCCCGAATTCTCCATCCACTCCAGACAAGCCCAAAAAGACAAACCCGCTGAATGACCTTATAGACACAGAAAGGGCATATGTTGATCAGTTGACAGGAATTATACGGGTCTGTTTCTGCGTAAATGATATCTTTTAATTTCTGACATTCCCGTAGAAAGTCGCTGCAGCATGGTCCAGAAACAATCTTCCGCCATCAGAGCTGGATACAATGTTTCGAAGTATTGAGGCAATCTACAAGGCCAATCGCTCACTGCTTACTGTGAGTCTTTGGTTTCTAAATGATTTTCATACTGATCCGTGTCCCAGAAACTTAAGGAGATTGGTACCAATCCATCGTCTCCAAAAGCCTTAGGCGATCTACTTATGCGATGGGCGAGTGCTGTCTTCCTGTTTCCTTTGTTGTCGCTGAATTTTGTACAGATCGATGACCTTGAATCTCCGTACTCAACATACTCTTCCAAGTTCCTGTCAGGCTTTGATATGTGGGATCCCGTACAAACCAATCCTAAACTAGCGCCTATTCTTGTCAACTTTTCTTCATCAAACCCTCCATCGTTGGGACCTGATAATCAGTGGACACTTGACTCCCTTTTCTTGTTACCGAAAGGCCGTCTAAAGTATTATAAGAAGCTATATGGCCGACTACTCAAGAGTACTGCCCCTGGACGGAGTGACCACAAGTTGCTTGTTGGAGCTGTAGACAAGCTCGACAGGTTGCTTGATACGCTAGAAGAACGAGGGAATGTGCGAGTAGGGTCATCTGAAAACCTTTCTGCTCAAGGTCCCTCGTCTCATGAGCTCGAAGATGAGGTTGTACTGGATATGCGTACACAGAGCATGCGCGGCGAACCTGAGCCCATCCCCTTACCTCAACAAACGAGTGATGTTGATCCTCAAAGCAGCGAGAGTAATTCTACCGGAGAGAACGGGAAGTCTGGGTGATTTTTCTTTCGATTGTCCTCGTTGACCGCTACTTATTCTTCGCTTCAGGGATCGAATATCTCGAGATACTGTGTCCACGACTACTAGCCGTGGTTCTACAGCTACTCTTTCTATGCCCATCACAGAATTAGAGCGTCGACTGTCAACAGCGCGTTGCATGGATATTTTTACTATGACTCATAAGGTACGTTCATTATCAACACTTTCTCGAATCTACTGGCTTACTTCGAATAGGCTGTCAAGCTGCAAATGACGCCTCCCTCGCTGACATACACGCGTGAGTTGCGTTGCTCAGTAGATTTAACCGTTCGTGTTACCCCTCGGGTAACTGGGAAGGAAATAGTACATCGACGGGCCCACGTCTTCCTCTTGTCAGATTTGTTCCTCCTTTGCGAGAGAATGTCCCTCGAGGAGCGCGCAACAGCGGGTTCGAGTGGACCTGACATGTGGCTATGTTATCCTCCGTTGGCTGGAAAAGTTTTGCGCGTCTCAGAAGTACTTGGATCAGGTATGTAAGCCATGTCTCCAGATTTTTTCTCTACTGAACACAGGTACAGACATAGAAATGCAAGTCCACATTATGAGGAAGGAGACACTAACGCTGAGCTTGGAATCTCCTCAAGCGCGAGACACAATGATGAAGGATTTCAAAGAGTGCATTGAGTTCGCCAGCTCAGTCGGCCCAGTTTCAAAACAGCCTCCTCCTCCTGTACCTCCACTTCCATCCTTCGGTGGTCTCCCTGTACAGAATGCTCCACCGAATTATCCGTCTCCTCCAAATGTCAACTCTCCTGAGAGTCGGACTTCGTCTCCTTTGTCTCAACTGCCCTCTCCAGGAATGGAGTCGATAGTCTCTCGTGCATCATCATTTTCCAACCAACAGTCCCCCAGATCCTCGGAGAATGGGTCTATCAATGACCAGTTTTCCAGGATGATGAATAACGTGGGTTCTCCTCCGCCAACTCAGCCCCAACGACTTCCATCGGCTCACGAAACCCCTCCATTAGCACGGAGTGGCTCCATTGGTGTCGGCCAAGTGTTTCCAGTCTCGCGTAATCCTAGTCTCAACTCACAACATCACCCTCAGCATCCCTATGGCATTGGTCGTGGAGGACCCGCGCCTCCGCCACCTCCGATGAAGCGACCCCTGCAACCTCCTCATCCTGGGGGACCGGCCACGCAACCTCCATACCCCCCTATTCCTGTGCAGCCTCCGTATCCTAGTGGTTCCTCAGGTCCTCCACCGCCCAATCAGTCTGGTGCTCCAGTCCAAGGGGGCCATCCGCCGTCTTTCTACCACCCACAGCCTCGAGCGCCTTTTATGGATGGTCTACCTCAAAGACCTCCGTCTGAACCCCCTATGCAGACCTATCCTCCTAGTGGAACAAGACCTCCATCGACGCGTTCTCTTTCAGGGGCTCAGCAAGACCGTTCTCGTTATAATAACATGCCACCTAATGGTTATCCTCCGAATAATATGAATCCCAATAACCCCATGATAAGACATCAGTCCTCTCAGCAGTCGTTTAACAACCCTCCACTTCATGCACCACAGCCACGAACCTTGTTACCATCGGCAACTTTCAACCGTACCATGTCTTCTGCTGAAGCTTCTTTTGCCGATCCTAGTCCTCCGAACTCCCCAGTAGCGGAGTCCTCTTCTCTCCCTACAGGCCCCGTCAGCTCTGCTATCTCGGCTACATTCAAATGTAAAGTGTTTTTAAAGCAGCAGCACGCCCAATGGAAGTCTCTTGGTTCTGCGAAACTCAACCTGTATCGAGAAAGCCCAACGAACATTAAACAGCTAGTTGTCAAGGCCGACAATAAACACGATACTGTTTTGATTTCGACGATTGTATTGACGGATGGTGTTGAGAGAGTAGGGAAAACTGGTGTGGCGGTAGAGTTGAGCGACAGAGGTGCTCGTACGGGTATCGTTTATATGATTCAGTTACGGAATGAAAAGTCGGCACAAGGATTATTCGACAGCTTGTTGGATGGAACTGAAAGAGCTCGGTGAAGAAGTTTTGTATTTTGTTTCCTCTTGGGGTTTGTTTATTTGGAGGTTTTCCTGGGACGTTTAGTGTTAAATACTACATTTACAAGGCCTTTCGCTCATTTTAGTTTAATATTTTTTTACTTCACGCTCTTTCGCTTTGACATAATTATCTACTAAGTTCGTACAGTGTGGTCTATGGATAGGTAAAGATGATTTCGGCACACAACGAAACATGGTCGGAACCACACACTCCCAGTTGTGGAAGCCCCGGGTGAATGTCTACATCAGTGGTTACTAGGAGTCAGCAAGTATAAGAGAAATTCCTGACCAGCAGTTCGATGCCCGGATAAAAGACCAGAGATTGTGGATTGCCCTCCAGGAGCATCTAGAATGAAGATATAATCTGCGAAAATAGTGATGTTTGATCAACTGAAGTCTCAATGATTCTACTGACCGAGAACCAGCTTCCAATAAAAGGTATAATTAGTCCATTCAGGTTCATATCTCCCTTTCCTAGAAGGCGAAATAGGAACTCTATCTCCAAACGTCCTCGGCTTGTCTTGGTCGCTACTCCAAGACTGTAGATATACCTGTAGACCTGAGTCATAGGCGCTTTTCAAAGGAGACCCAGATTGCGAAAAAATTTCTTTCAATTCTGATAGTGAAAGAAGTCCATCAGTAGGCCGAGCGGCGCGCGCGTTGGTGATCACTTTATCCGGATCAACGCCTTCCTCTTCGTTCTCGTCATTAGAACTTGCTCCAGCAACAATGGTGAAATCTAAAGATTTATGAACAACGTAGGATGGACGAAGTTTTTCTTCCTGCTCGGAGAGAACAGTGTCTCCAATCATGAGAGAATACACGGGGTCATCAGGGGTAAAATTGAAATCTGGACGAGCATAGTTCAGATATGTGCACCCAAGTAAATCTCCGTTCTCACCTCCACTGATAATGCATGGCCAATTTTCGTGTCCGACGGCCTTTTTAAACTGGATTACTTCTCGCTTGAGGATTACTGTTTGCCTACACAGCTCTTTTTAGTGGTGGTACAATCACCGCCAAAATGTGCAGTTAAAGTGACCTTGCTCTCTCGTACAGATATCTAGTATATGACTTCAGCGCATTTGAGCATGTACTAGACTGGCGACTGACTTTGGATGCCAAAACAGATGTGTTGTCGCGACGATGAAGCCCTGATCGCTATCAGGGAGCTTTAAAGCCACTATGTGGCCGATATTCTTCGTGCGGAATGAGCCTCCCTTTGAACTCACTCCATCGCTGTAGCGAACTTGTTGGTCATCATAAATCACCATTTTGGAATTGATCTCTTCGTATCCTTTGAAGGCAATCAAGCAACCTGGAAGCACAGTTATCAATTAAGTTCGTGAAAGATAAGTCTTCACCAACCATGTTTCTTTTTAGGACCAGCAGCATAATTATATTTGTAACCAGCGCTTTCAAGGACAGGAAGTAGTTTGTCTAGTCTATCGACTTCCTGGAGTAGGCATTAGTCTGAGTGTCCCTATCAGTGCATTCACGCTTGCCTGAAGACACATAATGTCAGCGTTTTGCAACAATAGTTCACGGTACAACATGTGTTCTCGCTGAGTAGCTTTTAAACAGTCGCTATTGGGAAACAGCTCACGACCTTTCCATTTGTAAGTATGAGGAATAGAACTAATGATGTACATGGTAACGTACGGACAAGACATTGAGCGAGTAGCTTTAAATGCTGAAGGTCAATTTGTCTTTCGTTTATTATTAGAGGCGAAAGCGTACATTCCAAGTGAGAATTTTTACACGATGGCCACTGGCAGCGTCTGTGGTATCTTTTATCTGGATCCACTTTCTCTCAACAATACGGCCTTTCTCCTCGTTCACCAAAGATGCTACAGTCGGTACAGTTTGGGTGGCTTGGGCGGCTTTCTTTGCCTTTCGAGCTTCCGATATAGCTATCTGTTCCGGTGTGAGAACAAGCCTTTTCGAAGCCATCGTGTAGACTTGACGCGAAAACCGGAATAAAGCAGCTCGGAGTATAATTAAAAGCTTAATTATGCCTCGTGACGCGAGGCTGCTGACGCAATCTTTCACTCGTACTTCAAGCCGGGTTCGAGTGGATGCTACACAACGCACTTTCCAGAATCCGACCAACTGTTTTCAAGCAGAGCGTCAGAAGGTTTAGCTCTGCTACTGTTAACAGACCCAACATCTCCGGAGCCATCAAAAAATCTACAGACAATTTCCTGTTTTGGCCTGCGTCTCGTCTTTTCAGAGCTTTCTCTTCTACCGTGACCATGTCGCCACAAGTTTTCGGAAACTTTGATCTTGTTCAGAGAGTCCAGCTGGATTTCACAGATGTCGTTGTATCCAGATACAAGAGTAGAGTTACTGGTCTTAGCGTTGTTCATCTCGATTACGAGGGTCTGTGCTTTCTATCGCGTCGTTTTTCGTGTCTGACACCCAAAAACAGCACCTATTATCAATGGCTACTTTGTAGTCCCAACAGAAAGTACGCCCGTCATTCTTGAATCATCTCTCCTGGCTGACTTGGATCTAGTTTTTAACGATTCTGGATGCCCTCATACGTTGGAACAGTGTGTTCAACTCTTTATCTTACTTCCGAAGCCGATCTAATACCGCATCAGTTTGGTGTTTATGGGCTCTGAAAAGTTTCCCTACAAAGGGATTATCGATCACTTGGCTAACCGTGGTTTTTCCAATGGAACAAATGCATGGACGGACACCGATCACACTGCCTACACTGTCTCTACGGCTGGAGAGCAGGGATTCCTCCAGCTGCTACCGATATACGTAGATCACATCCTTTACCCTACCATTACCAAAGCAGGGTTTGTTGCAGTTTCTGTGTATATCATCTCCCAATTGATTGTTATTTCATAGGTTCGTTACAGAGGTAAAGTGATCTCTCTGTTGTGGAGACCAAGCCTCAAGTGCTTTTAGGTCCACCATTTAGATGGTAAGGGACATGACTCTGGAGTTGTCTACAGTGAAATGCAAGGAAGGGAAAATACTTCGGGCGATCTCATGGCACTTCGGTTTGTCCATCCGTCTTGCTTCAGCGCCATTTATAAACTCTTGTCACACAGTATGCAGCGGCTCCTGGACCCACCGGGTAGTGCGTACCGCAGCGAAACAGGTGGACTAATGCAAGCTTTAAGGAAATTAACTGTCGAGCAAAGTATGTTTTTCCACGTATTTTCTTGGCAAGGTCTGACTATGTTTCCTTTCAGTCCGGGAATACCATGCTTCCTATTATGTGCCTCACAATCTGTCTCTCATCGTAGCAGGCAAGCTGTCGAGCGGGACTGAATCTTTGCTATCGGTTGTGCAAGAACAGGTCGAGCCCAGCCTCATCGCGCATGGACAAAATCACGGCCCCAAGCCCATAGGTTGGAAGCGCCCTTTTGTTGAGACGTCAAGTGCTATCAGACCCCCAATCTCAGAGTCAATCAAGGAGACAGTGGAATTTCCTGAACAGGACGAAAGTATGCCCTTCAGATGACCTGTTTACATGAAACGCTCATCACCTTTTCCTGTGTAGGTGTTGGTGAACTCATCATCAATTTTTTGGGTCCGGCTCCGAATGAATTCCTAGAAAGAAAGGTGTGCAAGATCATTAATCGCGATATAACCACATTAATTCCCTTGTAGGCTTTGGACGTTATTACTACCTATCTCACCTCCTCTGCTGTCGCGCCTCTCAATAAGGAATACGTTGAAATTGAGTCCCCTTTATGGTAAATCCGGACTGAATCTACTTTCTCTTTTCCTCATACTTTTGGTCTCAAAGCACATACATCTACTTCTCCGAAGATACCAGATCGACGCGTGTTTCTTTGCCTATCTACGTTGGATCCGTTCCCACCGAACATCTAGATACATTTGATCAGAAACTCAAAGCAAGCCTCCAAAGAATCGTAAAAGAGGGCATTGATATGGAGCGTATGGCGATGGTTATCAGTCGGGAAGAGCGTCAGGTAAATATTCTTGTGTTCCTCTAATCGTCCTTTCCATTTACAATTCTTAGCTACGCAGCAAACTGGAATCTGCGAAAGGGGACACTTTTTCGGGAACTATCATTACAGATCATATCTATGGTGCTGAGGATGGATCAGAACTTGGTCCATCCATGGCCGAGTTTGATACATATGCTGCTGTCAAGAAATGGACCAACAAACAATGGACAGATCTCCTCCAAAAGTAACGGGACCATCATCCAAATTAGATGTTTACTGACTTTAAATCATTCAGGTACTTTATCGATCCCCCATCGATCGTAGTCGTGGGCCGTCCTTCCGCAGCTTTGGCTGATAAACTGGAAAAAGATGAGAAGAAACGCCTTGCTGCTCAAGTCAAGAAACTCGGTCCTCAAGGACTGAAAGAAGCAGAAAAGGTTCTTGAAGCGGCTAAAGCTGAACACGACGCACCTATCCCTACAGATGTTCTCACACAGTTCAAGATTCCCAGCGTGAAGAGCATATCATGGATACCAGTACAAAGCGTACAACAGAAAGGAAAAGGAAGAGCTTCTCCCACTACTCCTGCCACGTCAAAGCTAGCCCAAACTATAAGTGCAGACGGAGAGGAACTACCTTTCTTCCTGCAGTATGACCATGTAGAGGTGACTATTTTCCCGGCTCATTCTCTGCTCTCTACTGACAGAAGATAGTCTGACTTTGTCAGTGTTCATGCAATGTTTTCACTAGAGAAACTTCCCGAGCGCCTACGAAAGTGAATACTCGTCTTCTTCGAGACGTACCAATTTTTATTTTTCCTCTAGGCACATCTCTACATACCTTTCCGCCTTCTTTGCTCTACCCGTTAAGCGTCAATCTGGCGAGCGTTTGTCCCATGAAGAGGTTATCAACAAGCTGGACAACGAAACTGTTTCGTACGAAATAGGACTGGGTATTGCAAACTCGTTCGCCGAGACTCTCCGTATCACCATCAAGGTATGTTCTAGAGTAATGCACTCACGGTATTTGACTGATAGAATGTCGAGGTTGAAACAGCTGCCTATGAAACCGCAATCGCCTGGTTGAAGGATTTAGTGTACGGGAGTGAGTTCGATAAGGAACGGTGAGTTTCTGCTTTGATCATGAATGAATAGGGCAGAATTGATTTTTTCTCAGGCTAGCTGTAACTATCGCCAAAATTCAGCAGTCTCTCCCTGAAATGAAGAGAGATGGAAACACTGTTCTTGGGTCCTTGTGGGCTGATTTAATGTTCAGTGAAAAATCGACCTCCCGTGCTGGTGGCGTACTCCCTCAAGTCGACTTTGTTCCCAAACTAGCGAAGGAGTTGCAAGAATCCCCCGACAAGATCCTTGCAGACTTTGAAGAAATCAGAAAACATGGTGAGGACATCACTTGCGTGCGGTTCCTCGGGGCTATCTGACCATGTTGGTAGTAACCGATCCTTCGGGAATGCGCTTCTCTGTCACCGGCAACGTTTTAAAGCTCGACAAGCCCCGTAGTACTTGGGCCAAGTATTTCCAGACTCCACCTGTACGCGCTCTTCTCGAAGATACTGCATGCTTTTGCTCTAGATGTTGATTTTTTCTGTAGGGTGTCCCGTTGAGCCCTGTTCCGTTATCCTCAGAGGTGCTGAGCCCTGTAGGTGTCAATCCCACAAAGAAGGTATGTCTTGTTCAGCACTTACCTCTATATTCATATTCCGACCATTTGGAACCCTCAGGCTCTCGTCATGAGCCTCCCAACAATCGAGAGCTCGTACGTGATGCACACGTCGCGGGGTATCAAAGGCTTCGACCATCCTCAATACCCTGCTTTCCGTGTGGCTCTTGAGGTACTAAACGCGACCGAAAGCTATCTATGGGTATGTGTACTCAGCTTGGACCTTGTTCGATTTAATTCATCACACTTTTGCAGCGCTACATCCGTGGTTCGGGTTTGGCATACGGAGCATATGTATCGCTGGATGTTGAATCAGGGCTACTCACCTTCACACTATATCGTGTACGTCTTTCACCGTGATGATCCAACTTCTACTCTTTAACTTTTACAGAGTTCGAATAGCATGGGTGCATTCAAGGAGGCCTCTACGGTCATTAAAGGGCTTGCCGATGGATCGGTATCTATATGGAAAATCATCTCGCGCTCTTACTGAATTGACCATTCACAGGTTGCTCTTGACGAAACGACCTTGGATGCGGCCAAGAGCAGCATAGTCTACGGAGTCACCAAAACTGTCTCCACTGCTGGTCGTGCAGTGAGTTTCACTGTTTCTCGCTGTTTAATAACACTCTTTGATTTCCTTACCTTTCCGCTAGGCCATCGTATCATTCACTAATCAAGCCCTTAAGGGTGTTCCCCAAAACTACCAAGTAGATCTGCTAGAAAATTTCCAAGCCGTCACAAAAGACGACGTTCTGGCGATACTGCGCAGTCATTTCCTCCCTCTCTTTGACGCTAAATCATCTGTTGCGGTCGTAGTGACTGCTCCATCCAAAGCTGATGACATTGATGCCGGTTTGGCAGGATACGGATTCGAAGTTGAGCGACGGACGTTGGAAATTGACCCTAATGAGATCGATGGGTCTGAAAGTGATAGTGATAGTGACAGCGAAAGCGAAAGCGACGAATCTGGTTTACATTAGAATATCTCTTTTAATTAGCATCCTTGTTTATTATTATCACCCAGTTGATGGACCAACTGTAGCGTACATAAATGTAGCCCAATGGAACCTACTACTTACTACTTTTGAATGACCATTCGTGGCGATCTACGATAAACTGGGAGAATCATTACTCTCCGGAATGACCTGGATGGGTTTGGAAGCTGCTTCGCCTGGTGTAAGCTCAACACCATCCAAAAAATCGTTGTCGACCAGGAATCGAATGGCCTGTGACAGGTTAGAAACTGTCATTCGTATTTCAGGAAGGAGAAGCTGTGTCAAAGTTAGAGAGAGAGAGAGGGGTAGAACCATAATAGTACTCACGTTTCGTAGCAAACTTGGCCTTGCAACGAATGGATTATGTGGAAGTTTTCTGGGCTGTGGAGGAGGCTTTCTAACTGCTTGATTGGATTTCGGGGGTTCTGGTGATGGGAGTGAATCGATTACTTGATTTTCATGCACCTTCAAAGGTAGTTTAGATGAAAGAGTCTCAGGTTCACCGTCGCTATCCGAGTTAGGGTCAGCCGCATCTTCGACATTTTCAGGCTTGTCGGCTCGGTTTGGCATTGGCTCTGGTGGCTGCTCGTTTAACGTCCGGATCCGCTCCGGCGGCGAAACATCGCTATCCAAACGATCTCTTCCAGCACTTGCACCTCCTCTGCCTCTGCCGTTACCTCTACCTCTAGAGACTCTTCCTCTCCAGCCAGAATCTGGTGCACCCCGCCCTCTTCCTCTTCCACCACGAAAACGGTCTCCGTCAGAAGAGTCTTGTGCATTTCGCCTTTTTTTCGAAAACAGTCCCAACGACTCTACGGAAAGCTCTCCTCTCGCAGAAGCTTCTTCAAATTTTCGCTTTTTGTCCGCAACCAGGGAGCTGCTGGGCCAGCGTTTCTTCCGTTCCTCTATCCAGGCACCTATCGCGCTTGGGGTATCGAGTATCAAATTGGTTCCTTGGATAGGGATAGGCTTTCTGGAGGCGACTTTTGAGCACGGGAGAGTTCAGCAAAAGAAAGAAACAAAGAGAACTTGCCCTTTAAGACTGGGGTCTGCGTCCCAGTCTGATTGTTTTTGTTGCTTGTCCCAGCCTGGGGGATATATCAAGTGTCGGTCCATCATGTGAATCTCTACACTCTTAGCAGAACCAGTGAAATTGCAGCCTCTGTAGGTGCATCTGTCATGACCAGCCTGGTACCAACTCGAGTTGGCTTGAGCTAAGCTTCTGACAGAGTTTCCATTGCCATAGCTTTGGCTTTGTGGTCTGGACGGGCCAGCTAAAGGCTGAGGATCGTTCCTTGCATGAAACTGATTTTGGTAGGATGGTGACGCGTTGTATGTGGAAGATATAGTGTAACCTTCTGCATTTGTAAGAGGCTTCGCGTTGTATTGCTGCATATAAGCTTGAGCATAATGAGAGGAATACGTTTGAGAGTACGGGTTTGCGAGAGCAGATCGCAAGGCAAAAGCAGCGGCCTGCGACGGTGCGGTGTTGTTTTGTTGTTTTAATGGTGGAGGTTCCATCGAAAGAAAATAACCGCCGAAGCTGGAATCAATTTGGGCGCTTATCAGGTCGAGCTTTCAATCATGTTTTTTGTTGTTCACAAGTTTACAATTTGATATTCATCTTTGCTGTAGAATCTTCTGGAACTCGAAGGCCTTGCAGTGCCGCCTGACAAAACCGCGGCAAAATCCGTTGGAAAGCCTTCAGGCTCAGGTTCGCTTTCCTATTGCTGGCCTTCCGTTACTCGGTTAGTTGACCTTGATTATTCCAAAAAGAACCAAGATAACTATCAGCGAAACTACAAGTCTTTGCTATACTCTCCAGTGCGAAAGTTATGAAGTATGCGGAGATATGTACCTATGTACACCTGATCGGTTATGATGGAAGACTGCACAGTATTGTACAACTGGCGCATGACCGCACTCTGTGTAGCCTGGTTAATGCTGTCTTCAGTAGGATCAAGTCAGGGGGACCTTTTTCAAGAGTTGACAGCTGAATGTTAACGTTGAACCTTTGGCCTGAGAGTCCGGTACATCCCTGGAGATTCCAGGGTACGATTTTGTAACCCTCTGCGTTGTTCGTTCAGTAGTAATATAATGTCTCCAATATTGAAGAGGGGGGCGTACAAAAGAGTATCTTTTGGCAGTGCTCAGTCAGTATACTCCATTTCCAACAACTGATAGCACTTTTCTCGAGCTCAGGCCTACGTGGGGTCTAAGAATGTCCATTTCTCCAAAAATACATAGTACTGTACCACGTAAATACAGACTATGCCTAGCATAAGTACATATGTACACGGAACCCTGACCAAAAGCTATAACATAAGTCGGTAAGTATGTATACTTTTACGAAACCTTCTCTGAACGTGCAACGACAGAGCAGATCCACTAATTATGGTCGGGAAAAGCAAGGGACGGGCGCAAGACATTGTGGAGAAAGAACGGCGCCAAAGCAAGATGATGTGAGGGGCGTCATAGTTGGCAGATGAATCATACTGGGAAGCAGTGTGATAATCGGACAGATTAAGAGAGACAAAGAGAGGAGAGAGGAGGGGACGCCCGAGGCGCATACAGATATTTGAGACTGGGTGGCGAAAGGGTTATTGCTACATTATACATCACGCCCTTCAAACAAAGGCGGTAAGGGAGAGGAATAGCCTCAAGAGGCTAGCAACACTCAATCCTGCAACTCCTGCTGCTGCTGGGCTTCGCGGCCAACCCTTCTCTCCTTCTCGCTCTCAAGCTGGTTGTAGAGTAAGAACAAAGCCTTCTCGTTCGCCTCCGGAGTGCCAACAATGGTGAACATTCTCTCGCCAGTCTCGTCGTGAGGAGCCTTGGCTATGGAAATTTTGGAGCCTGACAAACGACGAATTTCGGTAATCTTGGTTCCACTGCGACCAATGATACATCCAACCATGTCTGAAGGAATGGAGATATTCTGGGTACGCAAGTTAGCCGCGGGCTGTGCAGCTACGGAAGCTTGTTGAGAGCTTGGTGACGTGGCTCTACGAGCACTCGGAGCATCACCGTTGGAAGTACGAGATTTACCGTAGGAAGATGAAGATAAGCCGTTGGTAGAACGTCTAGCACCACTTCTCTCTTCGGAGGTACCGGGATGGTACAAGACAGTGCCCATGCCTCGTTCCCAGTCCTCAAGAAGACACTTTCCAATTTCCTCTATGGCAAGACCGATAGCCTCTGGAGAGCCTTGGACATCAACGATTCGCTCGGTTGATTGGGGGAGCATTTCCTTGGAAGCAATCATTCGAGCACCAGAGCCATCCTGAATGGCTTTTATTTTCAGACCGTTGCGGCCAATGATAGTTCCCATGAGGTTGTGGGAGATAAGGAGACGTATAGCAGTATGAGAAGTAGAAGGTGACGCGCTTGGTGAAGCGGCATTTGAAGCGACAAGTTGAGATATGATCAACGTGTATGCCTAAAAACTTTGTCAAGTACAGAATTTAGTGACAGTACCGCAGCATTACCTTTGAAACACTCTCAACAGGTCCGGTAACAGTGAGGACTCGCTCATGAACACCTTGGATGACTTTGCTGACACCGGCCTTGACACCAGTTTGTTCACGCAGTTCAGCAACATTTTTACCAGCTTTTCCGATGATTACACCGGCATCTTTGGTGCTCACGAGCGCTCTGAGAGTGAGTGTGTCCTGAGGAGAAGAGGAAGGGGACGGGGAACGAGACTGCGGCGGCGAAGCTGAAAAAAAAATACGAAAAAAACAAGATATTGAGATACGATGCTGATTAGAACAATAAAGCTTTACCTGAGTCTCGTTTAGGAGCGGAATCGGAGGACATGAAAAAGGATGAAGGAACGGAGAAAGAGAAGGGAAGAAAAGGATGAAACGAGTAAAAGCGCTTACGCTTACGTCTATTGAGTCAGAAAAGTTATCAGTCATATTATTTCCTTATAAATTTATCTCATAAGTTCAAGCTTTCAAGCTAATCGCACTCAAAAGCACTCAAAAGCATGTCATAGCGTATACTAAAATGTCGCATATCAGTTACATGTGCATGAAGCGGTATGATAATGATATTTCTCCGTCTAATAACCAAGCTCAACCAACTTGGGGAAAGACGACGACGAGTCAGCGACAGCCTTTTGGCGCAGCTTGATGGCTGCAATCTAAACAAATACTGTCAGTACATGTAGAAAATAAATGGTGAAAAACCTTCATACCTTGCGTTCGTGGAAGGCCTGAGCCTTGATCTTTCTCTTCTCCTCGAGACGGTCAACAACATCCTTGTAACCCCAGCCGACTTCATGAGACAAACGCTGCAGTGACAGATTGATTTACTAGATATAAAATGAAGGGTCGCGTACTTACCTTGACAGTGCAGTATTTGCGGCCAGGCTTCAGCCTCAAGACTCGGAGAGCCTCAGGGACAACCATACGCTTCTTACGGTCATATGGTGGGGGAACACCTTCGAAAAGCTTGAGACGCTCAAGAGCAGCAGCACCACGGGCACTTTTGTGGGGAGTCATTCCACGAATGGCACGGTAAAGGATCTTGGAAGGAGCTCGGTGATGGAAGGGTCCTGACTTTTTGGGGTTGACAATATGGCGCTTGTGTAAAAAGTTGTGGTATCGAAGCTGAAAACATTGTAAGAATACAGGCTGTTTGATACTCAAAATTGCCCAACTTTGTTTCGGAAGAAGCTTCCAGAGATATTAATCTCTTCGCATCTCACAACTACGATTTTCTGTCCGGAAAGAATTTGTTTGGAGATGATCGAGGCCAGCCGACCGAGAAGATGTCCCTTGCCATCTATAACGATGGGTGTCGAAGAGAAAGTGGCCATGGCGTTGTCTGTTTACCGAGTCAGTCCAAACTTGAAGCTAGAAATTCAACAGAAAGTGGAATCCGCACCTGGAGGAAAGCGGGTTATGGAAAAGTTAGTCAAGACACAAATTGAACAATTCGCCAGTCACATACCTTGCGGAGTCTTGAGTGAAAGGCCTAGTCAATTGCCGATAACCAGTGGCTATAGCACGTGGTAAATAATGCCTTAGTTTAAGTAATCTCTTCTCAGAGTCACGCAGCATAAGCGCCGGAAACATGATCAATCAACCGATCAATTCACTTCCCTTTTTGGGACTTTGATATTCTTGCCACTTCGTTCGCACCGCTCTCAATTTTTGCCCCAGAAAGATTCGTATTGATTAAAGTTTAACCAGATATTTGCCTCCTTTCACATTTGTATTTCAACCCGCAAATGGGTAACGTTCACGCCCTTTGTACTTGCCTGCTAAATCTACTTTGAAGAGGTGGCCTGAGTCGGGGTACTCGGTTTGCAAGCAGGGGTCACCTCCTATCGCTCCACAATGCGAAGAGGTCACGAAGAGCTGGTCGTTGTTAGGTCCTGAATTTAATATAAACATAGATGATCACAGATACGCGATAAATCATGCTTACCACCAAAACAACACGAAGTGACATTCAGTACCGTTGGGAAAATAATTTCAAGATCCGCGACACCAGAATTTGGAATGAATCGACATATCCGTGAGTCTCCCCAGCTACAACAGATGAAAGAGCTTGATGAGAACTTGGAACATGCGACGAGACACCAAGTGGAGCTTACCGGGCACTCCAGATTGCGCCTTCCGTATCAATGCACAGACCATCGCAAAACCCAGTATAACCCAATTGTTTGGCGTCAATGACCGTACGCCTGTTGCTCAATGTACCACCTTCGATATCATAGTCATACATGTAAATCAGATTCACGAAAGAGTCCGTAAAGTAGCTGCGAACACCAGCATGATAAATTGACAACAAGAACAGTATTTGAACTTACAACGTCTTTTCATCTACACTCCAACCCAGACCATTTGAATCCTAGATGAAGTAATTATTGAGTTTCTCAACAGTTACTCTGAGTTGCTCACGGTGAAGGGACCTTCATCCACAATTGTACATGTTTGATTTGCCGGGTCGTACTTGTACAGTTTCCCAGCGATGCCGTGTTCTGGGGAGTAGACGGTACCGGCAAAATATCGACCCTTGGAATCGCAAAGACCGTCGTTGAAACGAGTGAAAGGAGCGAACTTCTCTTCCAATGGTTCTGCAATATACTGCAGGGACCCATCTGCATTGAGCAACGCGAAGCCTCTGGCTGTTGTAGCAGCAAGTTGCTAAATAAAAAACAAGGGGCATTCAGCGCAACAGATCACACGCGCATGTCTCGGTCCATACTCCAGGAGCACCTTGACGCAACGCAATGCTTGTAATAGGGACCTCATATTGATTGGTGACCACGGAAGAATCTACAGTGTTGAAGTGGTAAACCTATTAAGCATTCATTTTAGAAGATTAAGGCAAGGTGAATTGAGACGACGAACCTTTCTTTCTACTATGTCGACAAAGTGTAAAGTAGCAGTGGCTGGATCATAGAGAGGACCTGCATATAAAGGTGTTGAGGAGGATGCAGCATTGTCTAAATCTCAAGTAACCTTCTCCGAGGGTGCAGCTGGACTTGAGGATAGGCTCGACGACGACAATTGTTTGAGGAGACATTCAGGAAAGGAACAAAGGAGAAAGAAATCGAAGAAATAAAATTGTTTGCGGCAGGAAAATCTCTATAGACTAGACCATTTTGGTGAAATGGCTAAAGATACAATTCGATCACCGAAAGGTGAAAGAGTCAATGCTTTCCTCGACGCCTATCTCTCAGTACTGATCAGCGGGACAAAGACGCGTTCTCAACTTCCGGACCGTAAGATTTCCGCAATATTCAATCTTTTTAGGAGGTAGTCAGGATTGGTGGAGTACATTGCGGATATTCCCGTAGTAATTTAGTGAGCTTGGATAGATATGAGTACATGCAAGGTGCCAAAAACGACGGCCGAACAAACCTTCCGGAGTTTTAGCGACATAGTCGATGGCTGTATGTAAATGAGATGAGTAAGAGACAACCACAGATGACCATTCTCGTTACGAACCTTGCTGTACGGTTTGAATTTCGTCTGCTTCTGCATCCGGTATTTCAATCGCAAACTCCTGAAAAAAGATCGCGTCAAAGAGCCGTACAAAAGGAAGGGAGACTTGTACCTCTTCTACTGCCATGACCACTTCAACGGCATCTAAACTATCCAAACCAAGGTCTTTTTCAAACGAGGCTGAGGTAGTAAGCTAAGGCATGACTTGTAAGTAGTCGCACATGAGAATGTGAGTCAGCGTACCTTGGATGCGTCAATCTTTTCAAAGCCCTTCATAATTTCCAGAACGCGCAGCTCAATTTCTGACTTTTTAAGGCCAGGGGCGGCCGAAAATGAACGAAATGGCAGCTGCTGTGTCCTCCTGACAGTAGAACTGACAGCAAACCGGGGTAGAGAAGACCTAGCAGCAATACGGAACAGAGACATGGTTGAGAGTAAAAAAGAAACGCTCAAATTTTATGCGTCATCCTCTCACGTGTGTACTTACTCTTCTTCATTCTTCATTTTTGACCGTCATGAAACATGGCGTGGCTTTCCGTAAATTCTCGCGACCGACATCCCATAGGATGCTAATGCTACGGTCAGCTCTCAGAAAGTGAACTTTTTATACTTTCCTTGACTCATTTCGACACAGAAACTTGGTCACTTCACTGTTCGAGCACGAACAGATTAAAACAACTCTTCCAAAGGCAAAAGATACCGCTAGATTAGCGGAAAAGGTACATATGTCCTGAAATCCTGAAAGCTGGCGCCTAAGCCCTATACTTGCCTAGATTATCACTTTGGGCAAGAAAGGCGACCGGTCAGCTCACGAAAGAGCATCCGCTTTTCTTCTAAAGCCCGAAGTATTACCTAAACTCTTTGGAACTTTTGCTAGCCGTTATGCGGATCGCCCCGGTGGATACACCAGGATACACAAATTTGGCAATCGACCGGGTGATAATGCACCAGTCGCAATTCTCGAGCTGGTCGACAATCCTAGAGATCTACGGTGGGAGATTACTGCGCGGGCTATAGGGCGAGAAGTTGTACAGGACAAATTCCGATGGCAGAAACCTCTCAATCTCATCAAAACTGGTGTTCACGGTACTGGGGAGATTATTGAGGCTGAAAAGAAGTTGGAATTCGGTCAGTCGGGGATGTTACGACCAAAAACCCGTTGGAATATGCGAAAAAATGTTACGCTTTCGAGGTGAAGATGCTATCTCGAAGCTGAGCCGGAATGTCTCGAATTATATTGTGCGTCCTGTGGTCTTTGCTGTTTTATTTTGATTCTAATGATAGTTTCCAGGACCACTTGATGGCCACGCCAATAGCGCTGAAAAAGCTTCATGATGAAGAAAGAAAGAAAACCCTCACCGGAGAATTCCCTTTGCGGGCTGGGCATTCCGCTCCTGGAGACCCACGAAGTGTTCTTGACATGGCTCAAGGCAAACTGGGTATCCGCCCACCAACTACAGGACCTGTACTTACTGCAAACTATATATTTGGTCGGAAACCCAGGACAAATTTACGAAAGTAGTATATTCCATTAATCAAAATTGGCTGGCAGCCTCCAAGTCATCTGCGTTCAACCAGTCAGCTCCAGCGTTTAACAGCAACTCCCAGACAGCATGGCGTGCTTGAATGGGCCATCCAGGTGTATCCCAAAACCTGGCTTTAATACCGCGAGTGTGCGCGTCGTTGATAAATTTAGTCAGGTTCCCCATCTGGGCCTCGCTGATATTTCCTATGCCAGGCCAGCCTATTGCAGGTTCGTAGTCTGTGCTAGCTAGCGGCGATATAGTAACGTTATAAGCCACGTTGGGATCGTCAAGGTCGATAAGTGGGGCATCGAAGAAGAGGTCCCGAGGCGACAACGCCATGATTCCGTCTGCCTCTTAGTACTCGTGTCCGTGATCAACATAATCCAAGACACTCACCCAAAGGTGTATTCCCGGTACCAACAGCCGTGATCGCAGAGGGAATCAAAGTACCGTTGGTAAACGTCGTTAGATATCCAAGCTGTCGCAAAGGCTCTAACGCTTTTAGAACGGGAGGCAACGTACTAAATATGCCGTTCTTCACGAAGCATTTTTAGAGATAGTATATCTATACTTGCCTGTCGCCATCCGTCTTCATGCATATCAGCAGTTGAAAAGATGTAGTGCCCGACATGTCGAACACCCCACTGGAGAAAGCATAGTGAGTACTAAATAATACCCGTGAAGTCAGAATGGAACCAAGCACTTCGGGGTCGTCTGATTTGCGGTGAACGCGGTGACCGGGTTTTGACGCGCCAGAATGCTGATAAGTGGTTGTATATACAACGAATCTAATGTGCGAGCTGGTGTCAAAGCCGCCAATTCGTGCCCGATCTAGAAACCAGTTCAATAACATGTCATCATTCGTTAGCTGCAGGTATGCGTACAAAGAGAGTGTTATCGATAAACCATACATCTGCCTCAACACTTCCAACACCAAGACTGAGAGCGGTGAGAAGCGGGACATCGCGCCAATCTGTTTAGCAGCACTCGACTCGAACAGCGTTTAATTAGAGACATGCGCAGGTAGCTCACAATCATTATGGGAGTGGATTTGTTTTGGTACGATATTCTGTGTGAACTGAGTCGGATACTGTATCAGTGTCGAGTTGCTTTCCTCGAGCATAGTTATTTGTTCGAATACAGTAGGTTTGCAGACCGCCCCCGCAAGACTGCGAGGGCAATAGCGATAATCGTTGTGGAGAGCATGTTCTCACTGTCGACTGGGACGCGCGGAAAGCAGTGTTTAAGTATAGACACTGTGGAAATTTTTTATGAGAATCCGGACAACGACCTTGCGAATATTCCCTCGTAGCAGATGATCACAGAGAATACCAGCTTCTCTGTCAGTATGATTGTTGAACATTCGTAGTTAATATGTCTCGTGGATTCAGACTCTTCTTCTGTTAATAGATATATGTCTGCCGGTTGCACAACGTTCGTCGAACAAAGGCCAGCTATGTGATGTGACCTCGGGAAGAGTTCAGTGTATTCACTCACACAAAGGTATGGGAACCAGGTAACCTGGTGAACGACCGGCAACCTACTTTTCGGTAATTCGCAAAATCGATAACAGCGCCGCCGATTGTATGCGCGGTAGTAATTGACGGTGCGTTCATATTTTCAGTATGTTTTCAGCATATTTTGAGGAGGGTCTGTCGAATAAGCTGAAATTATTTCTGAGCCTTACAAGAACTCTTGTCGGCTTGGAGGAGAGTATTGCGGGTCACGTATTTGATTAGGTCAACTACAGAGCCGAATTATAGGTTATAAGCCTTCTATAGGCATTCCTGATATCGATCCATTTAGTAAGCTAAACGGCTGCGTTCAGTGTTCAAAACTTATGGGGGATGTAAAAGAAACGTACCAAGCTGAAGGAGCCATCCACCATCAATGATAAGCTCAGTTCCAGTCACATACTGGTTCTGTTCGAGGACGGTTAGCAGTAATACGTAGGAATAAAAGCACACGACGGACCGTGATCAAGCTGAATATTGCCTGAGCGTAATCCACGGCATGTCCGCCTCGGCCAAATGGAATACCCCACTGAGTAGCGAATCCTGCTGGGTCCTGGGATGCATCGCCAACGTTAGTCATTCCTGACGAGAAATATCCAGGGCAGATAACGTTGACCCTAACACCTAGACCACGCCTTGCAAAGTCGTTCGCGAGCTGGCGCGACAAGGAGTGAGTGGCTGCCCTAAAATCTCCTATATTCAGTATCGAACCTCAGATCAACGAATAGACTCACTTGGAAGCGTTATACTCAAACTGCCCGCGCTGCGACGTAGTCGTGAGACCTGACATGCTGCCGATGTTGACGATGTTACCTGGCTCAGGGAAGCCACCGACGGTTTTGGCTGCCGCTAGGAGAGGGAGGAAGGCGACGCTGGAGTAGAAATATGCGGCGGTGTTGATTTGGTAAGTTTGTAGCCAGTTTTCCATGGGCTGGGCGAAGAGAACCTCGGAGATTCCCTCGGGAGTCTGTGGAGCTCCTTCGACGTCAGGGGCACCGAGCGATACACCTTGGTCTTTTCGAGCGAACAAGGAGAAATTAGCAGCGAGAATACGACTAGATGAAAAAAAAAACTGACTGTTGATAAGGACATTGATGTATTTTTCTTTGGCAGAAACTTGATGAACAAGTTCTGGTGAGGGAAACGGATGAGGAACGTTCGAACATTCAGAGCCGGATCATGACAAACCTGCAATGCCTTCCTTAGTGGAAGTGTCTCCTGCAACAGCGTGGATGCTTCCACCGCTCCCTTTGGCGTTATCTGTCACCATCTTAACTGCCTGATCAAGAAGTTCGGCGCGACGACCAGTGATGTATACTTTGGCGCCATTCTCTACCAAAGCTGCTGCAGTTACAAGCCCAATACCAGTGGAGCCCCCAGTGACAACTAGGTTACTCCCGTTTCAGTCATCGAGCAAAGCTAAAAAAATAAAAACTGACTTATGACCCAGCCCTTGATACTGAACAAGGAAGCAACACCGAGTTTTCCCGTACCTATAACGGAGTTGAGGAGTGTATGTCGTGTTGCGGTCTGCATTGTTTCAAAAACTGGTTTCTGTTTTCAACTTGGTTGGTGTGAAGTGGGGGAAAAGGAATAAGCCGCGGATCTCATGGCCAAGTTGCGGCGCGGATCGGTTAGCTTCCTTATAAGTATTGCAGAGACTCAAAGACCAAGAGCGACGCAGATGGTACGAGAATCAAGTGTGGTGTTTTTTATAGAGTTCGGTATCTTTATCATTGTGCCACGCGGTCACCTGTCCATAGTGCTCCGGCAGGGTTCCGGACGCGTTTGTCGACACCAAAACATCTTTTTTTCGACAAATCAGCCAACTCTTGTGATTGCTAAAATAAGATCGCCGCAAGAAGAAAATATCAATCGGAAAGAGGCTGAACTTTGAGGAATTCGAGGCAAGTGCCCCTATCGCCACATTGCTGATAGCGTTCCATGATCTTGATAATCACTACTTACTTCTTCTACCCACCATGAGCAACGAAAATTTCGTTGTCATCTACGTAGGAGCCGGAGAAATCAACTTTGGCTCTCCCGAGGGCCCTTGGAACCACAGCCTCCGACTCGAAAAGTATCTACAATTCGTTAGCTCCGAATCATCTAAACAAATCTGAACTAACAAGGAGGAAAACACAGGTCGTACGGCTCACGACTGGTCGCTCTGGGTATTATCGACCCTGACGTCGCACGTTCCAAAGCTCAGATCGCGCTCAAAGTTGCCGCAGGGATCGAGGGTTATTCCGAGACTGCTTCTTGGCCCACTGTCGAGGCTGCTGCAGAAAAAGTTGGAACGAACAAGGTTAGCCTGATTATCGTTGGTGCACCACCCCATTTCCGTGGAGGAACAACGTCAAAGACCAACCTCGACCTCCGTCTCCTCACAGCGTTTCCCCAGACAAAGAACTGGTTGATTGAGAAGCCCATCAGTGCGGTGGAACTATCCGATATTGCGGGTCAAGAGACCGTTTTGAATGCCTACCAGGAATGTGGAACCCCTGTAGGCGTGGGATACATGCTGCGTGCGTTGAAAGCCGTCCGAGTCATCCAGGAAATTATCAGGGAGAAAGCTTTAGTGGTGATGGGCACTCAAGCTCGCTATTACATGGCATACGAGTTCGCGGTATGTTGGATTCTTTTGGCGCCTTCTTCATAATCAAGGAACGATAATTGAATGCCACAGCGCAAGCCAGCTTGGTGGAACAAACAAGCTTCATGCGGTCGTAAGATATCCAAGTTGGAGTTGTCAACTTAGTGAATTGACTAGTACTCCTCTCTCAACAGCTATTGTAGAGCAGGCCACACATCTGATCTCCCTCTCTCTGTTCTTCGGTGGAAAGCCTATTCTTCCATCCGTTCGAACGCACACTGTCGAGCATACCGATGCGCCAGGTAAGCTGAGTAAGTTAGGCTTCGACGAGGCCACAATCCCACCCGAGTGTCGCATTCCTCGATATACCAGCTCTATTTGGACTTATGAAAAAGGTGCAGTCGGCAGTTTGGTTCACGTAGTCGGATTGCATGGCAATACCTATGACACTGAGGTTGGGCCTCCCTTCATCTATCTGGTTAGACTGATTCCTTTTTGTAGTTCGAGGTGCTCTGTGATGGCTACACGTTCAAGCTGGTTGATATGTACAGCTCGGCACCCCGCCTCTTTACGCGCCGACCCGAAATGGGAGCCGAAGGTTGGTAAGTTTTTCCACAGAATAATGTCCACTGATTCCATTCCTTCTGTAGTGGAGTTAACAATCTTCAAAGACGACGATCCATTCCAGACCCAGATTGATGCCCTAATCGCAGGGAAGCCATATTGTTCATACGAGGATGCGCTGGAGACTTATGCCTTGACTTGGGCCATTCGGAATGCGGGAGAAAAGGAGCGAGCTTAGGTACACTTTCGGTGTAATTCGCTGGTGGCTTTATGTTCAAATGCATTAGACGAGGGAACAACATCAAGGAAATTTCAAAAAGAGCCTATATGCATCTTCGGAGAATATGCCGAGTCCAGCCTATTTAAGTGCATAAGCTGTTGTTAGCGGAAACGACCACATAAAGCCACATAAGTACACATACGCAATCATGACGAGTCCTCTCCAAAGTATGGACAGTCAATTTTGAACGCTTTTGGGTCAATTGAAGCGGCATCGTAACCAGGAACGGACAACATGTCTAAGCAAAAGAATGAGGACACGCTGAAAAAACGAGGCTGCTCCTCGCTGCTACCTGGCGACACGCTGACTTCGGGGAAAACGATTCAAATTGCCAAAAATAATAAGAACTGCAATGTCCGTGGTAGGCTGTGGTAGGTTTATAGATAAATATCAAGGTTCGACGATAAGATCCTCGTGTCGTTTATACTAGAGCCTCGCTGCAAAAGCATGTCCTCGAAGAAATTAACGATAGTTATCCGCTCCCTGCGCCCTGAATATATCGTCAACTTCAGCGAGAAAAAAAGGGTGAAGAAAACGAGGCCCTACCTAAGCTGCTATGATAATTGGTCTCCCCCAAAGCAGGAGATTCGATAATCGCGCCACAGACGATCAACGACTAGTGCACCATCTGCGGATGTGTTGTTATATCGGGATGCGCTCCCACCAGAGAAAAGATGTGATATATCACAGTGCATATCCCTCCATGATCGGGCCCTGTGGGAAGGACAAGGGTCGTTCGTATTGTGTTTGAGAGCGTACAGATAGATACTTACCTCACGTCCGCGACTTTATAGACAGAACCTGAGCTGATCTTTACAGCGTAGTGGTAAACGGACCCGGGATCTAGGACGAGGGTTACCTATTTTTTTGTTACACCAAAATTACGGTGGGCGAAAATTTATGTATGAATTACCTCCTCCGAAGGTAGTAGCAGGACAATAGAAGCGGTACTGCGACCATAGTCTTTGGAGAGCTGAATGGACACAGGCCTGCCTGTGTCATTGTTGAAGTCGAGCTGGACTTGGTAGTTGTGTAGAAGAGCTGGCATTGAAGTGGCCGAATGCTAGCTGAGCTGGGAATGTTTATAAAAGAGGGCGAAGAGTTCTGTGAGAGATGGGAGCAGGTGTCCTAACGCGAATTTTGTCGCAAGAATTTTCGGGGCAGCCTAATTGCAGTTACGGCAGAATGGTACGGGATCAAAGGTGACTGGTTCTTCCATGTTCGGGCCTTTTAACAAACAATGAAAACAGAAAGGCGGTACATACGCGTTCCATTTCATTTTTCGTTTTGGGCTTCACGTCGGAGCCGTTGCTAAAAGATCCACGCCTGTGCCACGCCACTGAACGCAACAACAACGAGGCGCGGTTCTCGTGGCGGCCCGGTCATGTTTTCATTCTTGTCCCTCCCCGTCGAGTTGCGCCTCATAACTTACGCGTTCTACCTTTCAGACATTCAACAGGTATCCAGAAACCAGCAACCCACAAACGCTCATTATACTATCTTACACGTCTGCAGACAGATTGCATACGAAGCCGGGGATTTGGCAAACTTTCGTTCCTACATTTCTCTCAGCTACGAGGACCAAATTTCCGCTTTTAATGCAAATGTCAGCGACCAGGCGGCGTCGAGAATAACACACGCAGATATCGCCAACGATGCAAGAATGGTGGGCATTTCTGGTATGGTAGGGAACATAACCATATACAAGGGTCCTCAGTCTAAGTAGCTACATTCAGTCGGCAGTCCCTGCCTCCCAGCTCTATCTTGTTTTATCAAAACTCGTGTCTTTGCGTGAGTTGCGAGTGTTTGAGTGTCACCGAAGCCGTCCAATGAAAGATTTCAGTAAGCCTTTGTCATAGTTCGGACAATCGGATTTTGGCTAACTGCGCTCTCAGTCCCAGGAGCAAGGTTCACCTTGCAGTTCGAAAAGGCCATGTTCCCTTCCAGTGAAACGCCACTTCTGGACGCCTATGAGCTTTACCTGAGCCCTTTCAGGAGCTCAACTCGAGTATTTCAGGTTATGCCGTCTGATAATATAAAGAGCCTTCGTCTTTCGGGAGACTGCGGAATCCGAACAGGCACGAAACTCCCCCTTCTTAGTGACCTAACACTTGCCGGGGTCACTGGACACCATTTGGATCATCATTTCCACGAACACTTTGCTCAGTCACATCTCCAAACATTCCAGTACCGAGAAGGTGACAGATCAGGCGCACGGTTTGAACTTCGAGATCATCATCTGAACTCATTGTTTGGTTCGGCGTCAAGACTGCACAAATTAGTCTTGCTGGGCTGCAGTTGCCTGTCAAGCTCGGCTTTAACTCTCTGTCTTTCCAAATTGGAGCATCTCCATTATCTTGCTCTTTCGTTTGTTTCTGTTCATGAACCGAACGTTAACTTTATCACTGTCTTGCCTGCTGCTCTTGCAATACTGAAAATTGCATGGCATTCAAGTCTTCGAGTCGAGGAAAGAAAACAACTTCTCCAGTCGATTGAACAACTTCTCATGAGGCCACCTGCTTTGGCATTACTGTATGTGTACTTTTCAGGTGAGGATCTGCATATGGAACAAAGCAGGTCGTGGTCAAAGCTAGCAGAGAAAAGAATGATTGAGCTGAGGCTTGGACCATGGGATGAAGATGAAATCATCTGATTATTATAATAATGCATGAGCCATCTAGTAAGTAAAGTGCTTGTGCTAGATATAGTATGATAGATGTCCAGCAATATAATACAAAAGTCCATGTCCATATCTCAGTCACGCATATCTAGGGGTCTTGCGACCAAAACTACCTTCAGCTATGGAAAAACCTTGTCAGAATACTGTTCTAAACGAGGTCAATAGACCCTTCCACCATGTCACCCAGACCGGGCTGACACTTGGCAACTATCGAAACTCACCAGGATGAGCTTGGGATTGTGGTGGGCGTGATAGATCTGCCGAATCATCATAATAGCCATTATTGTACCCGGGAGTGGGACCAGGATTCTGAGTGTAAGCATAATTGGGATGCGACACTGAATCTCCGTAGGGAACATTGCTCTGCGGAACGTACGGAGCATTGTCAGAATAAGAAAATCCGTCTCTCGGTTCACGAACGGGTTGGTTCATAACATCACTCATGCTAGCAGCGCTGAATTGGCGTGCATGACCACCGGCATAGTCACCAGAAGCACGGTTGTCCAGAGGGATGCCTTCGCCATTAGAGTTATTGAGTGCATTATATTTGATATGGTCCCGTTGTTGTGCGGAGCTGTATGAGTTGATGACGACGTAAAGATAAACCTAAGGCAACTTAGAGAATTCCACAGAAAATCATGGAGCAACATACATGCATAATGGCAAGCCAGACCCAAATACCGGCCATTATACCAACGTCAACCCAAGGGAAGATGTTGCAGAGAGTGTTGCCCTCCGATTGTTCTGTTGAGTCCGTGGTATTGAAAAATTGAGCTATGCAATTGGATTGGGCAGTCGAGTGTTTAGTCGCGGAAGTAATGACCCAGGCCGCAGCGATTGCAAACGCGGCTACTATGGCAAGGCTATGTAAGGTGATATATCGTCGAAAGAGTATGGGCTTTTCCTGAACGAAATCATGAGATCAGCGGGCGGTTATACATTATGGTAAAAACAATGCATACTCTCGCGACGCCCAAGAAACCAAAGATCTGAACAGCGCTGGCAACTAGGCAGACGATCCCCAAAAGCCATTTAGCGAAAGATGGGGTTGCAGCACCAACGACTGAGGCGATTTAGGGTCAAGCCTTATTCGATAGATAGAACGCACTATTGGGAGTTGCAAAAGACAAGATAGCAATGAGAAAACCAGCGACCAATTGTTCAGTCAAAGCGAAGTAAATTCCTGAATTTACCAGAGCTTTTTGTGGAGTTGAGATTCTAATTTTGAGAAAAGTAACGAGAGCCTTACGAATGGCGCAGCAACAGTATTCACGGGCCTTCATATTCGTCAAGAGTTGGAGAAGGTGGAAGTAGAAGAAGAAAAGGGATACTTAAGCAGGCGCTGCGCACAGCACACAGCAATGACATAATGACATAATGCGGACCGTGTCACAGACCCAAACAGAGTGACACTCGTCTGACTTCGACTTCTCTTCAACCACCATGTTCCGTTCGTCCCTCATTGCCCTATTTTGTCTCATATCTTTGGCCAGTGCTAGCATACTGCCCCAGGTAATCCTTAATGCGCAGGACAGTCTGTCTGATAGATGGCATTGGGAGAGTTGTGGTTCGTGACTTTCAGTTCTGTGGTGCTAATTCTCGTCTTATTCTTCGGCAATAGGGTTGGACACAGACCCCGTCACAATTCAGAACATTGAGATTTCTCCCGACCCTCCTTCTCCCGGGGCCCCATTAAGTGTGACTGTCACCGGTACAGCGAACGAGCTTATTGAGGTATATGGTTTGCTCTGGGCCGCTTTATATATCTGACCGTCTTGTGAAGGAAGGAGCATTCGTAGATGTTACCGTGAAGCTGGGGCTTATTAAACTTCTGCAAAAGAGCTTTAACGTTTGCGAAGAGGCGTACGTACAACATTGCTTACATTTTCCTGTCTTTAACTTTTTGCAGGCGCGGTGCGAACGCTAGCGTTCAATGCCCTGTGGAGAAGGGTCAATACGTTGTGACGCAGACGGTCGACTTGCCCAAGGAGATTCCGCCAGGTTGGTCTAACGCTCGTTGATATTTCAAATCATCTGATAGGGCCCATTTTGCAGCCAAGTTCAAAATACATGTAGAAGGATACACCAAGGACGACGACTCCTTGATGTGCCTGGATCTTACGATAGACTTTATGAAGAAGTTCTCCTGGTAGTTGGTATCTGCTTGAACACTTTTCCATATGCGTACTCATTACAGACTGTCTCCTTCTGACTTCATGATCCTATTTTTCTTGGATGAATTGTATCTAATTACTTTTGCAATGGTCCGATTGCGAACCATACTGCACCTGACGTGAGATAATTATACTTTCGAGTCTTTAGTACTGACTCTTTTCCACGATGGAAGACAATTAGATGAATTAGGACACAATAAACAAAGAATGCTAAACCTGTCAATGCAGAAACTATGTAAAGGGTGCTGGTGCAAGGGCGACGTGATATACCCCCAATGCCAACCAGTACCCGACCTTTCGAGATACTTTTTGATTTAACCAACGACACGAATGTGGAAATCATGTTCGAGATGACCTCGCAGAGTGGGCGACGGATACCGTCAAGTATCCTCCTGGGAAGCGGAAAGAGTGTATCACTAGTACTGGAAGCTGGTTCTACGTATAATTATACTCTGCAAACTTCGAAGCGAGTTTGGCAAATATCGTAAGTCCCGTATGTACACGTTTGTTATACATGTACTTGACGAACGAGGCTCCAGAGTGAAATCATGGCAGGATCTTTCTCTTATCATGTCAAGCGTTCTTTCAGGATCCATACCGCCATCAACATTATCAGGCGGCATATCATGTAGCAGTTGGTAATCTTCGTTGGTGAGCTGTTGATTCTGAACTTGCAGATGGCAGAAGGTGACATATACATTCTACATAGGGTGCATGTAATCTCATAGGACGATGACAGGATGAAATCATTTGCTGCACAATGTATTGCGAAATCCCACTCTGTACAAATTGCTTTCATCGCTTTTATCTAGATCGAGAATCCTGAACTAGGGCAGCGTTCCTATGATATGGATATTAACTGTACTTCTACTATATTCCTAGCATTGAGACTCACGCAAATATGTCCCAGATTGCCGTATTGTTCTTATAGATGGCCAAGCCTGTAGGAAGCATTGAACCAGCGTAACCAAACTTCGTAGTGTTTGTCTTACCATCGTTGGGAGAAGCACCGTTGAGAATTTCGTCAGCATACTTGATAAGCCGATTACCACCGTCTTCAGTGAGTCCGAGTGCCCCAAATTGCCAGGGCATTATTCTAAATGGCAGGGTAAATTACGGGGACTCTGAATCAAAACGCTAACACACCCTCTAAAGATGAAATTAGAAAAGCACTAAGCATCACAGATGGACGTACTTACGCATGCTTAAGATCGAGTGCATGTTGAACCCAACTCGGATAGATCAGCGACTTGTTTGCTTGTTTATGCGTTAGTAGTCTACCAGAAAGCCATAACAGCAGACCACTCACTGACTCCGAATTCCTGATTGGAAGTAACAATCGTTAGATATAATCACTAGTATTCCATCTGATCTTACCTCCAGGATGATCGGTTTATTGGCACGGGTGGCCGCTGCAGAAAAGTTGAACAATTTTTTCGCCAATAAGCAATGATAGGACTTTCCTATAGAGTGATTCGTGATCCAATCTATCCCCCAGCCTTCTGTATCAAAACCAGAGCCTGGTATCAGCTGAGTATCGCAGAAGAGGATGAGCTCTTGGTAAATGAACTAGGAATGATAACGCCCACAGCTTGGGGGTACCTGATACCGAAATTTCGGTTAGGTGTATGAAGAGGCACGAAGATAGGCAGTTAAAAGTACCAGCTTTCGGGATACATGTGCTGAAAAATTGGGTTCACGGTGTTTTCGCTTCTGAATGAGTTAAAAGAAAACATACATAGGTTGCAAAATCAATGTTGTCCAAAAAGAGCTCCCGGTCGAAATCTTCCCCAGCTAGACATATTGTTTAGTGTCAGGAACTCCGGCCATTCCAAAGTAATCTTTCAAACCTTGTCCGTTGAAGTTGAAATCCGAGGCAAGCGCGGTATCGCCGGGCCAGAAGAACTGGCCCTCGCCACCCGTGGTTATCATATGAAATGGGTCACTGAACAATGTGGTTAGTAGTAGATATGGAGCAACACAGCAGGTGACTCACAGGCTCCGAACAAAGTCAGACTGTTCCTTGTACCATTTCAAGACGGTTTCTGAGCCTGGAACACAAGCAGGACCACTGGGATAGGTGTCACTCCCACATCTCGCTTCGTTCATGAGCTCCCAGGCGAAGACATTGGGAGAATCCTTGTATCGTTCGACGATAGTTCGGACATAACGTTCTGGGTGCGATAAGTGGATCATTCGAATCCTGCTACGAGGAACTTACGATACGATGCCACAATTTTGGGATCGGTGAAAAAGACATCGTGAGTAGTAGGGTTTCCTGCTATCCAAGCGAGATAGAGATCCGAGCCCTAGAGCCTCGATAAAAAACAAGAAGAGCATCGGCGGTAGGACGCTTACACCATATCCAACCCTGTTGGCTCAGTAAGATTTAGAAAATATCAAGATGCAACTTGTGGTCAGACGTGCCAGTTGTTTGTGAATGTAACGATCATTTTTATACCGTATTGACTGGCCGTCTCAACGACATAGTCTAGTCTTTGAAGTCCTTGGGGCCATCGTTAAGAATCCACTCGCTGCTATTCCAGAGCTTGAAAGAATTGAGAGTATGAGTTGACGAAAGAAGGTGTATTATTTGATATACCTGGTAATATGTTAAATTTGACTCTAGAGCACCTGCTAGTTCTGACCCGTTGATAGCATTGAAACCCTTGAAGGAATGAGATTTAGCCTTTGAGAAGAAGCATTAGTCTTACCCAAGTGCGAACGACCTTGACTCCTTGATCGCGCATTTGTTGGAAGGAAGTATGGACGTCTGTCTCGGTCGTTAGAAGGGGAAGCCACTTCAGAGCTCTCAGTAAATTTACGAATACTTAGTTTCTAGACCACTTACATACGAGTTGGCTCCAACAAAATCCTTGTCTGGCTGTTAGTATATCCGCCCATGTAGCAAAGAGAACGTACGAGAGTTTTCCCATCCACACTGAATCGCGTTCCATCTGTAGTAGCAAAGCCTGAAGGCAATGCAGAGACAGAGGCAGAGGATGACAAGGACAGCGCAATAGCTGCAGCGAAAGCGAAGAAAGAAGCCAACATGGTTTTACTTTCACACAAAACTGTTGCTGCTCATTGAATACTCTTATAAAGGAGGAAGTTCGGTCCCTCGGATATTTATCGGACCATTTGGAGGCAATTTGAGACTGCTGGATGTGCACGAGGAGCGTCAGCAGTCCAAGTGGTGGTTATGAATTGAGAGTAAAGTAAATAGTAAAGTGCAAGTCATGTGGTCGCGCCGGTCAAAAAATTCTGGCGCCCACTTGATTTCTTATTTCAGTGCCATCGTCGGTGAAGTATGCCCAAGAGCGCAAAGAGAAGAAAAGAAAAGGCTGCAGATTTTGCGGTACGAACTATGATACTAGCAGTATTGGTTCATCTATAATTGACAAGAACAGAAAGCCAAGCTCAAACTAGGCAAAGGAAAGCAGGCACCCAGTAATGCGATAGACACTTCTTTCAAGGCCCGCTGTGCGTTCCTATATTTTTGCGTCTTCGAGAACCCTACTGACCTAGTATACGGATAGCTATTGCTCTTCCATCCCAGAGCATTGCGATAGAAAAGGACGGAAGCGCTCCTACAACCCGACGTAAACTATCTTTTGATGATCTCCTCGTCAATGTTAAACATCACAATCCCGGGACTCGGAAAGGTGCTCAATGTGCTACTTGAGGGTCATACCTGCCTAATCCCAAACTACAGATACAATATTCGGCTTCCGGGAACTACTCGATGCTCACTGGGATCTAATAAAATCTTCACTTCCCGTACTCGTCAATACGACGGTCCGGATAATTGGCGACGAGGTCCGTTTCTCCTATTCTAATACAACTCCAATTGCTTACCTTGTTGATTAGGATGCAAGTGTTCGAAAGGCTCTCCTATCATTCTACTCTTGGTTAATACCTAGAATACCGAAAGTGGGCCCCATCCCTCTGTGCAGCTTGATTTGTTTCCTGACATCCAACAGGAAGATCTAGCCCCCCATGCACCTTTGATTCTTCTCTTTACAACCTCAGCCCAAACCCATATCTTCCCCGAAATCCGTGTCGATGCTGTACGCTTTCTGAATATATTTCTCGAATACTTTCCCGAAATAATCGTCAGTGGATGGGACACAGCTAATAACTCTCATGGAAGCCGAGTATTGGAAGGCTATCTTGGTGTACTTAGTGCAGGCACCATTACTGGAGACGATGAAGGTGACAGCGAATTCTTCAAATTCGTTCTTTGACTGACTTAGAATAGGTCCTCCAGTGGCTACTTCAACTGCAAGTGTGATGCTGACACCGGCTGTGCGTCTGGATTGAACTGCATATACTTGATAGACTAATAATTCTCTCAGTCCAAGCTCGTTGTGTTACAATCGCTGTCACGCTTTCTCAAGGCCGCTACAGAGTCTCGATCCGCAGCATCGATTTCAGACAGCACTTGGTTTTTGTCATCCTCTTTCACCACCGTTGATGCGTACAATGCATTCAGTGAAATACTTTTGCCTCCTCATCTACATCCTCGACCCTCCCCAAGCAAACCCTGGTGTTCTGAGACTGATTCCCAATCTGACAACTTTCCTATCAGCTCCTCGTTAGCAAGCGACGCTGGAATCATCTCATATCATTTGCAAGAGCTCTCTGAGAGCCTGGTATCTTGTAGAAATATCTGTGAAGCTGGTGCTTCTACCAGCAGTGGAAATCCACTTATAGTAGTATGTGGCGCAGTCTTTTTTCAATAGTAGAGTAATGAACTGAATGGTCCTTCCAGCGGCTGGCAACAACGCTTCATCCCACTCTTGTCTCTGTATTCTTGGACTGCGCTCCTGCAGTATTTTCTCCAAGTGATAGTCCACCAGAGACAGAGATGGAATTAATATCTGCTGTGGTATCGATAACCAATACTCTGTATGGTGTGATCAACCAAGATAGCACACCTGTTGGTTCTTTTATCACTCCCTGCACCACCATTCTCATACCTATGTTTTAGGCTCCATCTGCTCTAGATGAACTAAAAACTATTCTGGGATACATGTCCCCGTTCTTTCCCTTTCATCCAAGTGGGCGAAGGGATGTCAAGGTCGGAGCATCCCATTCTCCACTTTTCTTTATTTACAGTTTATACTTTCCAGGTTGAAGAAATTTTCCAAGATCTCAACCTGATATATTGCGACCTCACGTCACGCCTCGTTCTATCTTCCCGAACAGAAACAGCGGCGCGCCCAACTACCTTGCGCGGCAAAAAAGGACGACAACTTGGTAATGATGCTTTACAAGCGGATCGAGTACACGAATATGTCCTTCAATTCCTTCGCGGGCAGGTGTCTGATTCGCAACTAGTCCGTACATTGACACCAGCGGCGTACAATTCGTTACTTCCAACGATCTGGTCCTTGATAAACTACTCGGGTCGAAATCAAGATTACATAGAGCAATCGGTGGATGTCCTCAAGGCTACTGTGGAACACGCGGTGAAGACCGGATCCAAGTCTGCACTGAAAAGGTCCACATTTGATTTTGTAGCCCGACTTGTTCTCGTTCGTTATGTCTCAAGCGAAAGTATTCTCCATCTGACTATTTGTGCCTTTCTAGCTAGAAACCGATGTGCGCTATAACGGAAACTTTCGACTGGGAACTAGTGCAGAAGTAGATCAGGCTTTGGAAGAATGGCTGACCCAGTTGCCTCAAGTCCTTTGGGAGTTGGGTGGGATTAATCCCTCAGCATCGGAGGTAGGCTGAAGTCGTGTCTATATGCTGATACGAGATCATACTCATGATGAACCCCCCTTTCCTGCAGGCTATTGTTCTCTTCCTCCTACGAATGCTGCAACGCCGATCACGACTCTTGAATGAAAACGTAGGTAACAGTTCATTCTACCAATCTATACGAAAATTAACTCGTACCTTGTAGACACTGACTTGCCTACAAACGCGTCTAACGCCCTATTTTCATATCACTCACCCTACTCGGGGTACCATGCGGGGCCCATTCGCCAAGCTAACTGGGTTTAGTTCGCCTTGCCTTGGCCTCCGACGCCGCGTTCTTGATTTTGTCGCCCTTTTGATGGTTACTCAAGGCGGCCCTTCTTGCATAGCGTTGAAGCAAGCTGCGGAAAGTGCGTTGATAGACAGACAGGAGCAGGAGTATTGGGCTCATCTGAAGCGTTGCTTCGCGTTATAGGAGTAGATTTCTATAGATTGAATTCGTTCTATGTATAAGCTAGCTAAATTTAGAGATCAATCCGCAAGTAAATGTGTGATAAAAACGTATGATAACCAAAATAGCATATAACAACGACTGGCGGGTCATAGCTATTGGAACGCAGACAAATGAGCAAGCTCGGAAAAGACGTATGTATGATCTAGTCACAACGGAGGCGATAATCCTTCTCGCTACCTAGACAACCCCCAACAAACGCAGTAAGCAGAGACACCCTAGGTAAGAACGCCTCTTGGACGCAAGGATTGTAGTTAAAGATAATGGATAAATAACCCAAAGATGAAATATAAGGAGCAAGAGGTCGGACCTCTAAGGGTATATATATAGGGTATTGATTGTTTACGCCCACTCCCAAGTGATTTGGATACGACCTAAAGCTTCGTCGTTGTTGGTCAGGAGATCGAAGACGCCGGGAGTGAAATCCAGAGAGGTCTCTGAGCAACCGGTGCACCTATCGGTTACGGTGACGGTAGTCGATACACCTTGATCTGAGCTGTTGTTAGTACAAATCACGTATGCTTGTGGAGACAGACATACAGTGGACGTTGATCTGTCGGCCACAGACGGGGTTGTTGTTTGGGTTTGCACCATTGTACCCACTGGGAGAATATTCAGAACAAGAACAGTAAAGTCGAAGGAACAAAACTAACGGATAGTTATCGAACAAATCTTCAGAGACGGCACAAATAAAGTCAGAGGGCGAGTTGGTTATACCACATGCACCAAGGCCAGCTACGACAAACATTTAAGCATCAAGCAGTAGAGATGAGGACGGATATGATATTTACGAGCATAAAAGGTACCTGTGAATCAAACGTGAAATTAGACATGGCAACAATACAGTTGAAAAAATTTCTCACCATCTCCAGAGTTTGTCCCAGCAAGGAAGCCAGCAGCGCCGGAGCCGGAACCTGAACCAGATGAAGGAGAGGTAGGTGCGGGTGCTTGGGAAGAGCTAGTGGGTGTGTTATCGGGAGTGGTAGTAGGTTGAGTATCCTTAGAGGACGAGGGGGTATGAGTGGGGGTGGGGGTGGGAGTTGGTTCGGGAGTAGAAGACGGAGCTGGCGGTGTGAAAATGCTGGTTGGAACTGAGCCGACATTTACAGGGACTGATGAGGAAGCGGCTTCTGAGGAAGAAGAAGCAACTGTGGTGCTGTTGGAAGAAGGAGCAGGACGAGCTGCACAACGTTTGGAGGAGGAGCGTTTGCGAGAGTCACGTTTCTTTGGCAGAACGTCAGGAACTGCAACATTTGAAGCTGGTGCAGCGACTCTTGCAGCCAAAGCTCTGTGGTGGTGAGCGTCACGGGCATGTGGGGTGGTGAGAGCCTGGACACAAGCGAATGCGGAGAGCAGGAGAACGACAGACTTGGCGAAAGACATCGTGAGTTAAAGGAGATGTAAGTACTAAAGAGAGGGAGGTGTCGAGCTGGAAGGCCTTAAAGAAAGACGGGTTCGTTTTATACAAAACGACGCAGTGGAAGGAAAGACTCAGAGCCTGATGGGAAACAACCCTGAACCTTTACTTAAAATAATTGCCATCATTTGCACTTGTTTGTTGGTTTCCTTTTCAAGTTTTTATTAATTTATTTCTCCTGTCCGGCTCGTGTACGCCGCGTGTTCGGGCTTGTCTGCCGGTAGCCAGGGCATGGAAAAAAATGTGTCTCCAGATTCCAGTAGACTCGAAGATATGTAACACACTGCACAGTTTGCAAGTTACACAAAAAAAGTAGTCGGTCTTGCGAGGCGGTGCTTTACCTCCGTGTACCTCCATGTTTCTCCTTTTGGTACAGTACGTACGGCGTACGGCGCATATTTTTGGAGAGCCTGTGCAAAGACGTGTTTAACATCGTGCAAGTCAAAGACGGGTTTATCGTTATCAATATCATCATACTGTAGAACCGGCTGTGGCCGCATACATTTTAACTAATCCAGTGCTTGTCGTCTCTGCCAAACTCTTCGCGTAAGCATCTACCTGCCCAAGCAGTAACATGCTCTCTAAACGACTCGGTTCGGGCGGTATTTTGAACAGACGCGTCACATCTTCCTCTGGCAGTGGTGCTAGCCCCTGTGCGACCCGAGTCGCGTTTTCCTCTTTACGTTTCATAACATAATTGTCAGCTTTCGCTCGCTCTCGAGCAATCTGGCGAGAAAGATACGCAAGGTTGTTTTCTTCGTTTCGGTAAAGGTCCAGTGCATCTACGATATGCTCTAGATTTTTCGTCAGTCCTCCTGACTTGAGGTCAAGAACCGAAAACGATGGGGGAAGCGCTGAGCTTGGCCCAGTGCCAAGCGCCGCACCAGGCGAGGCAGCGGAAAACTCTCCAAGGAATGCACTTAGGAGAGGATTCGTATGGATTTTCAATGGAAGCTCTTCCAAGATGGAAGAGAACGTGAGTTGGTGATTCGCGAGGCTGTAAATCGGGGGGACCTTAGCTTCGCCCTCATCACCGAGCAGAAAGGAACGGAACAAACCTTGCTGTATTGAAACTCGACTTTTTGTAAGCATCCAAGAAAGTGGGCGTTAAGCGAAACGCGCGGAAAGAGGCGTTACCCCGCGCTGTTTGCGACACATCTGGTTCCAAACCCCTTTTGAGCTCAGCGTGAAACGATTCGATTCCACCGGGACTTACCATGAACGACAACTACACCACCATGGCGAAGTTTTTCCCGGTGGATTGCTTGAAGGTCGATCAAGTTTTGGGTAAAGAAGGCTCCAAGCGTCGAAGCCTGGTAAAAACCGACAACGGTATCATCTCCTTGAACCTCTTTTAGAGATCGTAGCATAGATGCCTGATAGCGAGCTAAGACCAACTCTGTTACGTTCTGTCACCATTTGCACAGAGTCATACGCACCTACAGATTTCGCAGATTTGTCGTCATCGTCGCCAGAGTGATGTGGCATAGGAAAAGAGTTGGAAACTTCAAGGACACCGTCTAGATCGAGACCCAGAAGTAAACCAAAAGGAGAAGAAGAGTTGCTGTCGGAAGAATGCTTGAGGATTTTGGACACAACCTGGGGCAGAATGAGTATGCTAGCTCGTAGAAAATCAAGATACACAGACCAATCCATCGAGTTGCACGCATTGTAAAGGTATTTCGGCTTCTACATCGATGAGTGTTGACATTGACTGAGGAATGGCTTCATATGTGGGTGCCGCAGGAGTTGGTGCAGCTGAGGGTGCAGGAAGCGACGCCGCAAGCGCGGCAGCCATCGAGGGAGCCGCCATTGTTGTCGAAGAAAATGTTAACGTCGAAAAATATTTTGGCGAGAACAACTTTAACAAGTACAAACAATAACACTGCATTACCTCCCGTCATTTGGTCTTTAGCGCTCTGATTCAAACTGTGGAGATTTGCATTTACTAGCCTTCAACTGCTTCGTCTAAACTCAATAACATCTCAGGGAATAATGGCCATTTCTCGCGCAACTCGAATTAAGATTCTCCTGGTCATCGATGTCTTCTTTTTCTTTGTGGAACTGATAGTTGGTATGCTCGTGTGCTTTGAATCTTCTTCTACAAATTAATGTGCTTTACCAGGCTATTCCGTTGGCTCACTGGCCTTGGTCGCTGATAGCTTTCATATGCTCAAGTACAGTTAAAAGATTTGTTCTCTTAACAATCGCACTTATTCGTGCTTCAGTGATGTAATGAGCTTGGTGGTGGCACTCTACGCTATAAAAGTAAGCCCAAGATTTGATCATTGTGTTATGTGCCTAATCCTCACTCCTATACATAGTTGACAGCAGAAAGTACCGCGGACTCTCGCTATTCTTATGGGTAAGTTCATACATGAATCCAATTTCTACAGCTTACTGACACTGTTTCACAGCTGGCACAGAGCCGAAATTCTTGCAGCTCTCGTAAACGGGGTCTTCCTTCTTGCTCTATGTTTCTCCATTTTTCTTGAGGCACTGGAACGCTTCTTCAGTACTCCAGGTACACTCATATTCCTTTACTTTACTATTAGTGCCATCATTAGTCTTTCTCTGATTGAGTTTGATAGAGATATCGAATCCTCGTCTTGTGGTAGTCGTTGGGTCTCTAGGTCTCGCCTCAAATATCGTTGGCCTATTCCTCTTTCAAGGTGAGTACACGTCATTGGGGGGTATCGTAATTGGCCTGAGTATTCTCACAGAACATGGTCATTCGCACGAACATTCCCATTCCGTCCCTTCACCTACACCATCAGCCTCGGGGAAGAACACCCCGCGTACAAGTTCTCGTCGCATTCCTCGATCCCGCTCCGAATCGTTTTCATCTCTGTATGGTCATCCTGCGGCTACCCGAGCTAGCCTTGTTCATACTGCACAAGAATTAGCCTCCGCACGTTCGCCTTCTCCGGTCAACCGTAAAGACCAAAGCTCCTCCCGGTCACCCCTGGACCTATCCTCTGCCCACACAAGGAATCTTCCATCGGAAGCCAGCGCGAGTAGTTCCGAAGTTACCGAAACTGCAAATGAGAGAACTTCATTGTTAGACTCTTATTCTCACGCATCCCCTCCCCATGCCCATGGACATTCCCATTCTGGATCTATGAACATGCGTGCTCTACTCCTGCACGTTTTCGGTGACGCCTTGGGTAACATCGGTGTCATCGCAACTGGCCTCGTTATTTGGCTTTCCTCTTGGAACCTCAAATATTACTTTGATCCAGTAATCAGTTTGGTAATCACTGTGATTATCTTTTCATCAGCGTTGCCTTTAGGTGAATCGTGTTTTCCGCGTTTATGTCCGAAAACGATTATTAATGTTTAATTTCCGTTATGTCAGTCCGCAGTGCATCCTTTATTCTACTGCAAGGCGTGCCCTCCACGATATCATTGGATGAAGTTCGCTCATCAATACTCGGTGTTGAAGGCGTTCTCTCGGTCCATGAGTTGCATGTCTGGCAATTGAGTGAACAAAAGGTGATAGCTTCCGTCCATGTGATGGCATCTCGCAAGCACGACTTTATGCCTATTGCGGCGAATATTAGACTTGCTCTTCATCATCATGGAATTCATTCAAGCACGATTCAGCCAGAGTATCCGGGACATGAGGCTGGGGAACAATTCATTGTAAGGATGATATTGCGTTCTAATTCCAAATGCTGAAAACATCCATCGATTAGACCACACAAGATACCTCATGCCTAATCGTGTGTCCTCCAGATCAAGATTGCGGAGAGGAAAATTCATGTTGTCGTGAGTCATTTTTGCTTCGTTGAACCTGCCTTAAACTCTTCGTGCACAGCTCCCCCACCGAATGAAGTTTAACATTCTCCAAGCTCGAACCTGCTCGAACATGCATAATGCGCAATACTTTAGTAGTCTATATCAAATAATTCCGGTTTTACTTTTGTACTTTTATCATATACCTACCTCCATAAAGACAGGGAAATTGGTAACGAATGATTGCGATGAACTCAATCGTTGGGCAAGGGTTGTACTAGTATAACTGAACTTGCCCCGTGTTCGAAGGTCTGAAACTAAACGTCGAGCCATAGCCGAGCTAGTTTGCCCCAAAACAGCCTGAGGTTTTACCGAAACACTACGCATAGCCAATTCCAAATGCATGTGTGCGGTTAGTACAGACGAGACCAACGCCACCAACAATTCCGCACTCATTGTTTGCTCTGGGCCAGGTTGTTGGCTATCGATGTGGATGATCAGTGAGGGCAAGATGTTGTGCAAAAAGATCGGAAGCAAGGGAGGCGTAGTGGGAGGTCGTAGCGCAGTGAGAATAAAGACTGCTAGCCGCCGGCTGTTTTCAATCTCTGTGGGAACACTGGCTGCGACAAGAAGTTCTGACCATAGAACTTGAAGGAATTTAGACGGCGAAATGACTTTTAAGCAACGTTCGACGTCAATAGATGGGACTTTGGTTGTGCGTGCCGCATTGAGAGCTGTCTGTATAGCTTGCTTAGGGTATTCTTGCAAAGGTACACGAGGACCTGTTGCGATAGCACTCCGTATTCGGGCTAAAGATGGCACATATTAGCTATTAGACGCATATGAAACTTGTTGAGTCTAGGAACCTTCTTCATGAGCCCCCAAAGCTGCAGTGAGAACTCGCTGTAGTTCTTCATTATTGAGACCGGCGGATGCCACACCCCCTTTTCGTGCTCGATTGGCTAGAAACGCCATGACGCGAGGTCCACATAGTGCAAGAACCAGACGTGGGCACGACGGTGCCAATAGCAGAGTTTGTAGGACCTCCAGGTGGATTGGCGCATTGAATCTGGGAACATTAACGAGCGGTTGAGACAATTGCAGTGATTTAAAGTTACCTTTTGTGGTTGATGTCATGAAGCAAGGCTTTTATAATGCCCACCAGCGTCCAGTTGAGCAGAGGATTAGTAAAATACCCAACTACACCAGTTCTGAGTTCATCCATGCTCATTTTGCCCTCTACTGTTAGCCCGATAGCATGTAACACCAAAGACGCAGCTATTCGTAGCAGCGTTTTAGGTTGTGTGGAACTGAAAAACAGTCATGTTGTGCATAGCAGACGATTGGAAAAATCAGAGTACCGAAGAATCTGATAACACAATGGATGTGAGCATCATGAAGCGAGCGCATAGATGAAAACATACTGTATCCTCAATCCCTTCACCGTCACACAGTGCTTTAAGCCAAGCATTAAACGTAGTCAAATCTCCACCGCTGAGTGAGGTATGCGAGTACACTTCAGCGGTTGTTTTCAAGAATTCCGAAGACATTGTTTTTCCATCGACAGAAAATGTGTTCGATTGTAGCTAGCAAGGACAGCGTCAGCTTGTTAATGGGTTATATGGACTAAGAGAAGCAATTACATTGAACCGAGCAAGTATAGCTTGTGAAAAGAACACGACATGGCCGAGGTGGCTGAGTGCAGTTTGGGGGTCACCTAAGTAAAAAGTGGGTATCACTCAAAGCGAGTCACAAACTGCAAACTGGCCAACTCACCAACAGTTTCGCAAGTGTAAATTTCAAAGAAATGTAACGCGTACGCTATCAGTTCCGAAACGCTGATATGCAAAGATAATGCATCCAAGGTCTGCTCGTGGTACAATAACCTGCATATATGACTCATAGCTTCGACGTCGAGTTGAGAAGTAGCGCTGACGAAGCGCTGGTTAAACGTTAGTATACGCACTAGCAGTAGGCGAGAGTTTTTACCTGTTTTACGCATTCCGCAAAAGCTGCATGACATCCAGGCTCACGTCGAATACGACTCAGCCACATCCGAGGTTCATCACCTTCACCTGATAGTTTGGAATCCAAGTACGCCTACGTAATGTCAGGATGAACAACAACTTATTGCGAGCATGTTATACCTCCAAGGTGATCCCCACATCCTGGGCTTCTGACCTCAAAGTCGAAGTATTGTCATTGACGATTCCTGGATCAATAGTCACCGCAAGTCTTTGCTCTAAAAGACCGAGAAACAGAAATTCCTTCAAGAGTAAGCGGGAAACGGGATGTGCACTTTTGGGTTTGCAAAGTTAGTCCGTGCTTTTTCAGCCCAGGTGGAGTACCTACCTAGAATGACCAGAACTCCCTTCCACGCGTGCTATCGTGTTGTCGCAGAGACTCAAAAGATCATCATTACGTCGAAGCACCGCAAACAAAGCATTTTGCATGGCATGTTTCTGATGAATATAGGTTGAAAGCATTGGATGAATAAGAAGAACCACTGACCCAATCTGTTTCAGCATTAGCGTTGTCTGCATTGACGCATTTTTCAAAGGCTACAAGGATTTGCGGTAGCTGAAAATAAAACTTGAACGATCATCTACAAATCGGAATGAAATCCATACCCGTCCAATGACGAATGATTTCCATATCATTGTGGTAATTGTCGAACTTTGTGATAGACATACAAGAGCGGATAGTATTACTTGTGTGTAAAACACAGTCGGAGACCAAGAGGTCCATCTGAAGATTCCAACCAGGACCGCCGCACAGTATTGCAGGTTTCCTGCACCAAAATCCCCTGCTCGTAGAGAAATCTACTCTCAAATTGAATAAATATTGATCAAGAATATACAATTGCTCACAAGGGAATTAAAAGTTAAACTAAGGGTTACAAGGTCTGTGCTTGAGCTTGACCCAACGATATCTCCCTTTCCAAGAGTCAGTTGCATTGTATGCATCATCTGTGCTTCACGAGCGAGTTTTGCGTCGTCCCCCATCAGAAGGCTAAGCGTCAGTACAAAGGTCTCCAAAACCGCCCTCACGTCAGATGAAAGCCGATAATTTTGAAGTAGACCATTTGCGGTTTGGAAGTGTACACCAGCTTGTGCCGTAGAGACTTGCGACATATCTGAGATACAAGAGAGAAGGACTACAAAAGATGAGATCAAATCTACTTCGAGACAAAAGCGGGGAACCTACGTATAACTAACTCCGAAGATGAGGCAGTGAGCTGATGAAAATGGGATCCTGGAAGAGAGTATGCGATTTCTAGTAGTCCAAGCGCATCCTGTACTACTCCTAAAACGACAATGGGTGATTCATCAAAAGCTACGATAGAGCCAACTGGAGGTTGGCCAGAAGAAAAGTCCAAGGCGGTCCGACAAAGCATGTCTAGAGTGGCGGCATGGTGGAGTTGAGGAGAGCGGGCGGCCTCAAGGAACGTTGATACAAAGATAGCAAGAGATATCATTCCATCTCTTAAAGCGTATTTGAGGTATTCAAAGAGTGCGGGATCACCGGGATAAGACCGGTACAAGATGAGAACAGAATCTGGCGTGTTTCCCAGTCAACGAAGAGGCCAGAGAAAAATTAATAATGGCCACTGAACTACTAATGGAGTTTCCAACGGCTTCTCTGCTATGATCGCTGGTGTCTTTGGATAGTTTAGATAGGAATAACTTGCAAAGGCTGGCCCACTAAAGAAAAACAATTCATTTCGACGCGACAAACACGAGTACAATGACCGACTTTGGAAGCTGAGATGCCACATTGAAAACAGTTTCTGGTGATTTCTGGAATGGTCATGGAAGTTGATCACTTGAAGTTCAAGTCGTTCGCGAACATGAAAACGGACAGTCACATGTCAGAATAAGATATGATAAGATATGAGCCCAGTGAAGTCTATTATGCTATTCACCGTAACTCCAACAACCCGTTTCTCTCCTATGCGCTCTAACGCGACATTTTCATCTTATGGATGCAGAGTACCCCATTCCCAACACCTTCATCCCCATCAACGTCTCAACGCGACGTTTCTTCCAGCATCAGTCACGCTGCAGGCTCTTCATCTGCTCGTTTGGAAGATTGATAACTCATCCAAGGAGTACTTTAACAACGTAACCCACCTCGACTTTTTTACATACCAGGTGTTGGATATAACCTTTTACAAGTTTATCGGGATTCTCTCGGTCTCCTGGTGCTTGAAATCCCGGATATCTAACTCGTATCTACGAAGAAAACGGTGGATATGGTCTTCTTGGAAGTGCTCCTAGCACATATGGCATTGATACAGGTGTCACATCAGGTCGTAGGCTTTATCTGCTCATGAAGCTGAACAATGAACTTGACAATGTCTATGGCAATCTCGGAGCGTACTAAAAAGGCTGTCACATTATGAAAATAAATGCAGTAGAAATACAGATAGCAGAATAATAATGAAAGCAACGAGACCTGAATAAATGCATTTTACATCTCATCTGTATGTCCCAGACATAATATCCAACCCATATACAGTAAGGAAGGGGAAAAACTCCGGACCTCTTGTAAAATTCAAGCTCAGCGCTCAGCTTCTATACGGATTGTAATTCCCGTAGTCGCTACGCCCTTCGTATCCTCCAGATTGGGTGTTTCGATTCTCACCACTGTGAGCAGATACAAGTTCCCGATTCCCGCCATCAAACCCGGCATAAACACTGGTATCAGAGCCATATCCAGAACCAGGTGGGAGAGGAGGAAATCCGTAGGGTGCAAGATAATAGTGGTTATGAGTGATGTTGTTGAAATTCTCCTTGATCGAATTATCGACGTTCGAGAGAGTAGATGAAGAACCTCCAACGTGACTGTTCCTGAAAGAAACATCGCGTTGGGAAGTTGGTGCGAAGGGGGAGATGGCGGATGCACCAGCAACGACATTACCTCCGTCGACGCGCGGAGAAGTGTCGCGCCGATGTATATAACGGAGAAACGGGTTTCTCGAGTTATGGTAGGCAGGATAAGGAGGAGTAGTGGACGATGTTTGTGGAACGCGTGCTGAAAACCACAAAGAGACGCTTTCATCATCTGGGAAAGCATCTCTGTCAGTGGTAGAACCGGGTTGCACAGGTCTAGACATAGGAGAATTAACCGAATTGTCTGAGTTGTCACGGCTGAGCTGAGGAGAAACGGGAGGAGAGGAACCTATCCTGTCTTTGAGAACAACAACTCGCTGAGACAAGTTCTGCACCATTTCCTTGTGTGATTCCGTGTGCTTAACCTAAGATAGATGAGATCAAGTATCATATAGACTCACTGATACACGTACGAATGCTCCGAAGACCTGTAACACAATATTCTGATGAGTTCGGGGCGTAGCAAAATATTGAAAAGTGAAAAGCACCTGAAATGTGAATAACATACTGAACCACTGTTCTTTGTAAACTTGCAGTTGAGTAATATCTAGATCCGACTTGGTGGTGCCTAGTTTTCGCAGAACACGAAAAGATCGAAGAGCTGGTGGCTGTTGACCAGGACGAATAATTCTGAGGATTCTAAGAGTGTGCAAATTAGGACTTTGCATTGAACCCGAAGGCAGGAGATATACTGTTTGAGTTTTTCATCAGCCTCGGTTAACGTAGTGTCAGGCAAAGATATTTCTTTAGATGCTATCAAAATTGTGTAAACCAAGTTGCAGGAACCAGACGCAAGTTGGCTCAGTATTTCAGCATTCTCATTGCCTCCCTGATAAAAGTAGGTATAGTGTAGTCCAACAACCCAATTAGAATACCTGAGCAGCCTCATGAATCTTTACAGCTTTGCTTGAAAGGCGTCCTAAATTTGACTTCGAGATGCTTTTGGCTTTGAGAGCACTTGACACATTGCTGAACAGACCAGGAAAGGTTGTTCAAGATATGTTTCTGCTGGTTCAAACCCATCGACATGAAAGTTTAGGAAAGACATTGCTGAATATTACGATCACAGCATCGGTAAATCACTGTCCTGGTCCACTGGGTCGGATCTGTGATACACTCAGTTCCCACGCATCTCTGATTCTAATACCGTGCCGGTTCAGTTACAGTATCCTTTCCTTATGCGATCCAACCAAATGGCAGGCCCGCGAGTAGCCTTTTCTTCTTCCCGTACCCAGCGTGCGCCAAAGCTTCACACCGCTCCTTTTTTCAGCTCAAAATCTCTGCTTAGTACCCATCCACCTCATCCCTTGCATTGAATCCAAGATTGAATCTTGTTGCCTTTTGTGCGCAACTTTATCACTATCCTATTATTTCTAATCTCGAAGCCCTATACATAACCTGCTATCATTATTATTAAACTGAAGCCTTTACACCACTCATTATCATTATTATTGAATGAATCCAATCCAATCATGCGCAAAGTCATACAGCAGGTAATCGCCCCCAGGTGAACACTTTTCGCGTCCATGCCCAGCCCCAAAACCCTTTTGCTTGCTGAGGATGGACCAACGTGGACTAGGGGCCTGATAAGCAAAATGAGAAACTTAGCCGCTTTATTTAAAAAACGCCCGCCCATTAGCGCACATATTGGGCGTCTAAACCTGTAACTAGCATTATGTTCTCTCAGTTTCGACAAGCTGTGGAGACATTTACCCCAAGAAACGCAGATGATACGGCGCCAAACGAGAGCCATTCTCGCTCTTCGTCTCTGGAAGTAAAGTCCCCAACTCCCTCACAACTAGCGGAAAATGCTTTGTCCAGTTTACGCAAATCTTTTTCTCCTCAGCCGTCTGCTGGGTCTCCTACGTCTCCACAAAGATCTCCTGCAACTCCAAAACCTCATAAATCTACACTGGAAGAACGTCTGCGGGCAGCGGCAGCTTTCACCATTGGAGATGCATCGAATTCTTCCAGTCCACAACGCTCTGTAAGGGTTTCGCCTGCGCCACCTGTATCCATCAGAGACCGTCCTTTGTCGCCGTCTTCTACTCCTCTTCCTGACTCTCCGGTAATTATGGCGCAACTTCCGGCGTCACTTCCTGCGTCAACTTCTCAGGATCCCCTCGGTGTTCTTCCATTTTCACAAACAAGCACTAAAGCTCAGGAGGAAACGGAAGAAAGGGAATCATCTCCAACCAAGTCTGAGTCTCAATCTATGACTTTGCAGGCCGTGGAGGAGCATAAAGGAGGGACGGAAGATATTACGGATAAAGAGGGCGTCTATAACATGGAGAATGATGAAAGTGTTGTCAAGGACATAGAAGAACGAACGATAACAGAGCCGGACGTTCCTGCAGTGGCGGACTACACTGCAGCGGCTGATATAAGCCAGAAGGTGGAGCAGGAGGCTGAGCCTGTGTTCATCTCGGAACAGTCTCATCAAGAGAAGGCACGATTATCAGAGGAGGAACTTACGCCTTCTGCGGTGGCTCCTAGTTCAACTCCAACCACAGTAGAGGAGCTACAATCAAGACTTAAACTCGTTGAACAGCGCTTCACAGGCATGTCTACTCTCGGCGCACTATTTCCTCTCTCTGACGTATGCTTCAGACGTATCCACTTCGTTTAAGAGGCTACAAGCAGAAAAATCGGCAGCAGACGCGGTCCTCCGAGAACTGACACCACTTGAATCTTTGCGGGAAAGCGATGCTCTGCGAGACTATCTCAAAAATATCGGTTTGAAAGTCGAGGCAAGTGTTCCAGAGATTTTCTTCTCGTCCCTTGCTCATTTTCTTGCAGCTTTCGCAGGACGAGATTAATCGTCTAAATACAAAACTCCAAAGTCAGCGAATTTGTCAAACTTGGTTGACTATCTATTGACTCGGTTTCCTAGCCCAAGACGGTCGGTTTGAAGAACTGCGAGATACTCATCGACTAGAATCAAGGTCCCAGTCTAACCAAATTGACACTCTTAAAAAGCAACTGGTGGAGTCGGAGTCACTTCTAAAAGCTTCCCAGGAAACTTCAGAAGAACTGGAAAAGCTCAGAGCCGAAATTCAGCGGCTCAACGGAGAAGTGGCTCAAGGAAGGGAAATGATGAAAGACGAAGAAGAAAAACGCATGAAGGCCATTAGCTTGCTCAAAACCGTTAGGCAGAAGCTTACGAAGGCCGAGAAGGACAGAGATGACGCTGTCAAAGAGGCTTCGATGTTGAAGGAAAAGGAAAAGAGTGAACGAGTCCGGGAGGAGGCAGAGAAGTCTAAGCACCAGAACGAAGTTGACTCTCTTAATACAGAACGTGAGAGGGCAATCGCCAGTCTCAAATCACAGTTTGAGAAGGAGCTCGCTGCTACCAAGGAACGTCACGAGAAGGAATTGGCTGCTATGAGAGCAGAGCTTGAGCTTGACGCTGTAACCGTAAAGGTATGCAAGCAGGTTTCGCGTCGACGCTTCGCTGATACATTGTCCATAGGCCACACACGACAAGGAGATATCCAGCAAAAATTCGAGAATCACTCAACTCGAGAATTCACTGAACACCGTTGTCCGCGACAAAAACTCGTTCTTTGAGCAGGTTCAATTACGTCAAGCCGAAGCTGAGTCCTCTCAGGCTCATCTCGAGTCTCTACAGAGCCAGAATGCGGAATTACAGCACCAGCTTCGTGAACATGAGGATCGGGCTGTTCTGTTGAACGAAGAGCTATTAGAGGCACGTCGAGAACGTGACTCTAAATCCAGGGACTCTACAGCTTCTACCGACGCTGCGCGCCTAATTGCCACTGTCGAAGCCAAATATGAGGGTAAATTAACCGAGTTGAAGAGAATCCTGAATAATGCCGAGAAGGAACGGAACGAGAGCGACGCCGAATGGAGTCGGAAACTCCGCGAAAAGAACAAGGAAACCGAGAGACTCAATGGTTTGCTTGGCTCAGCCACTCAGTCGAAGGCACAGGATGAAGGGGTTGTGCAAGATTTGAGAGTTGAAATATCTCTCTTACAGGAAAAGATACAGGCAGGTCAAAAGGAGATCTCCTTATTACATGCACAGATAGCACAGTTCAAGGATAATGAGGTGTGGTCCATCAATATTTCTCTCTTGTTTTGACTCTCAACGCTCATATACAGAACTCGGTTGCATCTCGAGAGGCCGATACGGCGACGAAAATCAAGATTCTCGAGGAAAAGCTAGAGGAGGACAAGTCTCGCGAGAGCCAGCTACGTGCTAGCAATAAGGTGATTTCAATTTTTCTTGTCGCGGTGCATCCGTTGACTGCGTATCGCGTAGACTCTTCGCGAGGAACTGCGGAAAGTTCAATCTTCGGCTGCTTTACTGGATCGTCAACGGAACCCCGGTGTAGGGTACTGGACTTCACGGCCCGACGCCTCGTCAGATTCTATAACTTCATCTACGTCCCCACCTCCTAGTCGTACATCCATAGATAAGGCACCGGTGAACAATGAGGAAGAAGAGGTAAATTTAGAATATTTACGCAACGTAATCCTTCAATTTTTAGAGCACAAGGAGATGAGGGTGAGTGAATCTGTATGCACATATGTATGTTCACTAATGACGTTTGCCACCAGCCCAATCTTGTCCGAGTGCTTTCTATCATCTTACATTTCACTCCACAAGAAACACGTCGTTTAATGGCAAAAGTGTAGTTTATATGCTGCTGTGCTGGCGATATATTGCTTGTATTATATATTCGTGGTCTACATACAATGTTTCGGCAATTTTACGACGATCCAGAATAATAATCATGAATTTATACATTGAACATTCAGTTATGGTATTGGTGTTTCTGGTGTTTCTGGTGTTTCAAACTCTTCACGCTCTTTACCTTTTCCGTTGGTTGTGGCTTCTGGGAGAAATGTCGAAGGAGAGGAAGGCATTATGGATGAAGATACGCCGAAGGGAAGAGCTGGAGAAGGGGAAGGTGCACTAGGAGAGGATGCCAAGCCAGGGTTACTGGAGCCATTTGAGCTGGCAAGCTGCCAGGCCGGTATTGACGGTCGTCCAATCATTGTAGAAGGAGAAGGTGCACTAGGCATGGTGGGCCCTCTGCTAAGTAGCAATGCTTTTAGAGACTTGAGCTCCTGTTGCAGCTCAGTCAGAGATTGCGTCTGCATATCTTTGTTTTTCTCAATCATCTATCATGTATCAAATGTTAGTTAGGAAACTCGATAGGCATAAGTTGTTCCTACCTTGGGAAGCATTTCCCGAATGGTGTTGATTTCATCTCGGACCTCTCGCATTTCATCACGGGCTCGAATCTCGGCACCACGCATCTCCAATACGACAGCCTCAACATCTTTTGTCGTCTTGTCCACCTTTTCTTTCTGCTCTTCTACAGCTTGTTTGACCGCGGTAGTTTCAGATTGGATTTCCTTTAAAAGAGCCTCTGCTGCGTCGAATTGAGCAGTCAGAGCGTTTCGGTCGTCTTCATATACTGTTGTATCTGGAGGTTGAAGGTGCGGAGATAAGTATTTCTAAATGTGTGCGTTGAATGAGATTCGATAAACAGAAAAGGCTTAACAAACCTTGAAGAGAGAGACAGCACCGTACAGAACAGTGCCTGATACTACGGCAGTTATCTGTATCGTATGCCAGTTGAACTTGATTTATTTCTTTGGCAAAGTTCGGGACGTACGAAGTAATCTCTCCAATCCCATTGTTGCGCAGGATATGGTACAAACGGGTAGCCTGGAATAGCAGGCGTAGACTGGTTTGCAGCCTGTCGGATAGCAAGGTCTATTTCAGGCGGTGTAAGGCCTTTTGCTTCCAGAAATTGAATCCGCTGGGTTAACGGTGAAGCTTGAGACTATAACAAAGTTTTGAGTAAATATCACATAAAGGATGCGCTAGAACTACCTTTGGATCTGAAAGAAACGCGACAGCATTTCGTATGAGTTCTTCGCGATCCGACATGGTAGTAACAAGTAAAGGCCGGTATTTCAGCCGGTACTCTGGGCGCCTAAAAAATTTGCCTTTGAATCCCAACACTCAACATGCTTCGGGTCGCTGCTTGTCGGACTGCACCCCCCATTTTTGCCTCTCTTTCATGTATGCTGACTCTGAATATTTCAACTTTATCTCATTTAATACGTGTTTTCAGCTGCACTCCCCCGGTTACGAGCTGCTCCATCAGCCCATTATGGTTCGTGAATAATCCCGTCTTGGTTGCCAATGCTAAATGTCACCTAGTTGCTCGCAGAGGATATGCGGAAATGTTCAACCGTACTAAACCTCACATGAACATTGGGACTATCGGTATGTTTTAAACCTCGTACTTGTAATGTACACTTAAGACTTTTTTCAAGGACATGTTGACCACGGAAAGACAACCCTAACGGCTGCTATCACAAAAGTGCTCGCTGAGAGTGGTGGTGCAACCTTTACCGACTACTCGCAAATTGACAAGGCACCAGAAGAGAAGGCCCGTGGTATCACTATAAACTCTGCCCATGTCGAATACGAAACAGAGGCACGTCATTATGGACACATAGACTGTCCGGGACACGCTGATTGTGAGTTCCTTGTCTCAATTTACCTACCACCTCTTATGACCGCACAGACATCAAGAACATGATTACCGGTGCTGCCCAAATGGATGGTGCAATCATCGTCGTTTCTGCTACTGATGGTCAAATGCCTCAAACTCGTGAACATTTGCTTCTGGCTAGACAAGTCGGAATCAAGAAACTCGTTGTCTTCATCAACAAAGTCGACATGATCAACGACAAGGAAATGCTGGAACTTGTGGACATGGAAATTCGTGACCTTCTTGCTAATTACAACTTTGATGGAGAAAACACTCCGATCGTTATGGGTTCTGCATTGGCTGCTCTTGATGGCCGTGACAAGGAAATTGGCGCTGATAAAATTTTGGAACTGGTTAAAGCTTGTGACGAATGGCTCGAGCTCCCCATTCGTGAGTAGTATTTTTCCTTATAGACTCGCGTGCCTCTTAATGGCTTTCCTGCAGGCGACCTTGACAAACCGTTCTTAATGCCCATCGAAGGTAAATGACGCGGGAACCAAGTCGCGACGGCGTACTGACCATGTTGCCTAGATGTGTTCTCCATCTCTGGCCGTGGTACTGTCGCTACTGGACGTGTAAGTAAAGGTTTTGGGTGTTTAGGTCTGTGCTAACACCACTTTCAGGTGGAGCGTGGTACTGCTCTCAAAGGAAATGAAGTGGAAATTCTCGGTCTCGGTGACTCTTTCAAGACTACCCTCACTGGCATCGGTACGTTATTCTCTGAGATAATTTTAACCCGAAATTTATTTACTATACAGAAATGTTCCACAAGGAACTCGAACGCGCTGAGGCTGGTGACAACATGGGTGCTCTTCTTCGTTCAACGCGACGTGAACAAGTCCGTCGTGGACAGGTCCTTATTCAACCCGGTTCAATGAAGTCGATCAAGAAGTTCCGTTCACAAGTCTATGTAAAATCTAGTTTTCAACTCTCAATGTACTCTCATGTTGACTTTGAATTTAGATTTTGACCAAAGACGAAGGTGGACGTTACACTCCTTTCATGCAGGGATACCGTCCCCAACTCTACCTCCGGACCGCGGACGTTACTGTCACCTTAAAATTCTCTGAGGGTACACCAGATGCTGAAGAAAAGATGGTAAGCTTTGGTTTGCGATAACCGTATATTTTATTCACAGTAACTGCCGAGTATAGGCTATGCCCGGTGATAATGTCGAGCTCGACTGTGAATTAGTCTTTGACCTCGCTGTGGAAGTCGGATCGCGTTTCACTCTCCGTGAAGCCAACAAAACTAGTCAGTTACCACCTCTACTGCGCCTCCTGTGCTAACTTCTATTCGCTCTTTTAGTCGGAACTGGTGTTGTCACAAAGATCTTAGAGTAAATCTTAAAAATGTGTTATGCCGGTCGTTCTGTTCCATACCTCTGGGAAGACAATCTCCACCGACGCTATCTTATTCTACATTTACCTACATAACTTCATAGCATCTACAAACCTCCAGCTCCATGAATGTGCTCATCTTTTATCGTAAGCACCTGCTGCGATGCGATATATTAGTTCGTGTGCTTGTATTTTAATCTATAGACTGCGCTCAAATAAAAGCATATCTTGGTCAAAAAATTGCACTTATGAGGTGGGTAATTCACATTCGTATGGACGGGATTCGTGTAGACGAAAGGTATATATTGAATCTGACCGGTGCGGAGCGGAGGCCGCTTCCGCTTCCGTTCGTTATTTAATATTTTTCATCACTTTCCTAATTCCTTTCTCAAATCTCGAAGTCTTCGCACTCTATGCAGTCTGTTTTACGGCGTACCCTTACTTCCTCCAGTCCTCTTCTAAGACGTCAAGTGCCACGAGCAGTATCCAGGCCATTTGGAGTACGCACTCTTATTAGTGCGTATGATGCATTTCACCTACATACCGAGTTCTGAACTCCTATTCACAGCAAAGAAATACACTGCAGACCACGAATGCGTCGTTTTTGACGACTCCACCTCTATCGGGACTATTAGCATCACAAACTATGCACAGTCTTCCTTAGGCGATATAGTCTTTGTCGAGATTCCGGAAAAGGGCACCAAGGTTTCTATGAAGGGTGAGTAGGAGGGAGAATTTCGTGCATAAATCTTGTAGATTTACTTTGGATTTTTGTCTAGAACACATGGGAGCAGTGGAAAGTGTGAAAGCGGCGTCTGACATCGTATGTTCTTTGGATTCTATCAAATATTAACCAGTATCAAGCATTTTCTCCCCTAGTATGCGCCTGTTTCTGGAACAGTGGTGGAGACGAATGGGGAACTTGTGACCCAACCTGGCCTAATAAACCGTTCGGCCGAGGATAAAGGTATACAGAATTGTTGAATGTCAATCTATTGGCTAAAACTTCAATCACAGGCTGGATTTGCAAAATTGAGTTGTCAGATCCAACGGAGGTATGTGTAGTTTGCTACAAATCCAGATTTCATTAATGTTGGTATTCCTGCAGCTTCAGAAACTCATGGACGAAAAGGACTATTTAGCCACTTTGGAGGAAGAAGCTTAGGAGCTAGACTGATAGAATATTGATGTGTGCTTGTACGATTCAACTCGAAACAAAAAACAGTCTAATACGATGGAATACAATGTTTTTAAGACGACGACGATTCAGGTTCATATTTGTATTTTTCGCCGCGAGCTTCCATGCGTGCCTTTGCTTCACGAAGTGCCCAAGTTTCAATACTAAGTAAAGGCCAGTTAGCGTACTATAAATCTCAGAACAAGCACGCGGCGTACCTGTTATCTGGCTTGTAATATAACATCACTGCAGCAAACGCCATAGACCCAAACATTCCAAAGTACCAGATATTCTCCCAGTCTTCCTTTTCGCGTTTCTGGCCGGGCGCTGGTGGCTAAAATCGGGAAAACAAGTTGAGCTTTGAATGACTGAGAAAGTGCTTAGCCTACTTTTTCGCCGAATAGCCAGCCAGATGGTTCGTTAAATTGAGGTGCTTCATGAGAAGCGAGTCGCCTGCCTCTAACCTGGGCCCCTGCCCTGGCGAGGCGCAAAGCTTGAAGACGTGATGAGTGTAGCATTGATCCTTTGGCCGTTCGGCATCGTCCGAACTATGAATGCGCTACCGAAATGGGCAACAAGCGCTTATTTGTTTAAGCGCCTGATTGCTGTTACTGTCAATGTCACGGTCAGTCACGTTGCTCCCTGATAATCGGGCTCAGCTGCCAACGCGCACGATTGATCATGAGCGCTTGATGACCGCGTTTCACCGACTCAAGGGCCTCCAGGGCCTCCCAGGCTGACATTATCTGCTATTTTTGTTACAATGTATACATATCAAGTACTATAACTCTAAAATAATTCTGTTTAGGTTTTCCCGGCCTCAGCTTGAACTTTAAAATAGATTTTCAGATGTTGCTGTCCCTTGTGCTGCCTCCAGCTAAGCCGGCGGCGACTAATCACCGTTTCGGTCAAGATACCCGTACCCTCTTTCTACCCGCAACCTCGAGGTGATCGGGGTTAGCTCAGTATTTCTTGAGAAAAGCAATCTTTATCCTGAAATTTAGCAAGCACTCTTCAAGAGCTACTAGTGGTTACTTTGTTAGCAAAGTACCCGCGTTCCTGTCATTTTAAGGAAACGCTCAATGCGGGCTAAATGATTTGCATAATTGATTTGAGTTGATCGGAATAGGTTGTCATTGTAACATGACTTCAAAAGGACATTATACAGTTTCATTCCTTCCACAACTTTCCGTTCCTTACTTTTTTTCACCTTACCCTCCATGGGTCCGCTGTGTCTTGTTGTGGGAGCCCTTGCTTTAATTTCTTCTTTAGTCGATGCTTCGCCTTACCGAGACGACCTTACGGCTTGGAACTTAAACACCAACCAACAAGCAACCGATCCTACCCAATATACTACGACTCGACAGAATTCCACGTACACTCCTTCGCCAGTTAACTGGCGCGCGTTACCCAGTAGGTGTTCATCCGCGTCTACCTTTCCTTCTGCTTTCCTTCTGCTTTTCATTTGCGTTGAAAACCTACGCTCATAAATCGCTATTATCTAGTCTACACAATCCTTCTGGACAAATGGGCCGATGGAGATCCTTCCAATAATGATTTCTTTGGCACAATGTTCGAATATGACTACCGGGAAACCCAGCTTCGTTTTGGCGGTGATCTAAAAGGTCTTGTTTCTCGTCTCGACTACCTCCAGGGCATGGGTATCAAGGTTATCTATATCTCTGGCACTCCATACCTCAACATGTTATGGCAAGCCGACAGTAAGTTTCCGCGTTATTCGGTTTCTCCTATCCACGCGTCCTCATGTCAACGCAGGCTATTCTCCTCTCGACATGACTGTTCTTGATCCGCACTGGGGGACTTGGGCCGATTGGGTCACGACCATCGATGAAATTCATGCGCGTGGAATGTACTTTATGGCCGACTTGACGGTTGGAACTATGGGTGATCTCTTGGGTTTTTCTGGGTTAGCCCTTCGTATTTTCAAATCGACACATCTGATCTTTCTTCAGATTTCTCAACACAAGTGCCCCATTCACTGTAGATGAATATAACGTCGAGTATACGAATCCGGACTATCTCCCTTGGAACTTTTCCGAATACAGAGATTTCTCGGTACGACTTGTCGCGTTTTCCTGTTCGCTACCGTGGCTGTTGCTGAAACACCTCATGTACAGGTCATCAACACCAAAAATACCTCTTGCGTTCTGCCAACATTCTACAATGATGACAGTTCTGTTGTTGATCCTTCTACTATTGGCGCTACCTACTGCATGGAATCTGATTTCGATCAGTATGGTGACATGGAGGCTTTCGGTGTCCATCCTGATTGGCAACGTGAACTCTCCAAGTTCGCGTCCGTTCAAGACCGTCTTCGTGAATGGAAGCCATCGGTCTTGAACAAGCTGACCACTTTTTCATGTATGCTTATCACGGCCCTGGATATCGATGCTATACGTATCGACAAGGCTACTCAGGTCACTTCTTTTGCACTTGCTCAATGGTCCCAAGCCACAAGACAATGTGCCTCGAAACTTGGCAAAAAGAATTTCTATATACCGGGTGAAGTCACTGGTGGCGATACTTTTGGTTCAATCTACATGTAAGTAATATCAGGTTGCCTCGACGGAAAAATCCTCATTTCCTACTTCAGTGGTCGAGGTCGCACCAGCTCTCAACGCACGGACAACCCCGCTGACGCGGCCACGATTACATCTTCTAATTCATCGTCTTTCTTACGAGACGAGGGCTTAGTCCCGTTGGATGGATGTGCTTTTCACTATTCCATCTACCGTGCTCTTACTAGGTTCCTGGGAATGGACGGTAACCTCGAAGTAGCTTGGGACGTCTCGACCAACTTTATCGATGCATGGAACCAGATTTTTGTGGACAATGATTTCATCAATTCTCAGACAAACGAAGTGGATCCTCGTCATATGTATGGTACCAGCAATTTCGATGTCTTTAGATGGCCTAGCTTGAACAACGGGACACAGAGATCTGCGCTCGGCACTTTCGTGACATCTTTGGTCATGCCTGGACTGGTTACGGTAAGTTTGATTCATTTACTCTATATTTGTTTCTAATTAGTCCCAAAGTACTATTATGGAGAAGAGCAAGCGTTCTATTTGTACGATGATACGGCAAGCAATTATCTTTACGGGTAAGAACGTTCAACGTAGCATTGATGACCTCCCTACTAAACGGCTGAGACAGGCGTCAGTCTATGGTCAGCAACCAGGCTTGGAAGCGACACGGATGCTACCAACTTGGGTCCGATCAATACTTCAATATGCCCTTGGACAAAGCACCGCTCGGTTGTTACGATGATTGGAATGCCCTTGACCACTTTGACCCGACTGCAGACTCTCGCCGTCTATTCTCCCAGTTCAACTTCCTACGATCCCAGTTCGTTGCTCTTCAAGATGGATTCCTTCTCACTGAACTCGGCAATTGGACGCATTTCATCGAACGGGCAGGTTCTAATGGCACCGCAACGGAAATGGGTCTCTGGTCTGCTTCTCGTGCGCAAATGCCAGCCTTGCAGAACCTGACTGGCTTTAACACCGCCGCTGTCTGGATGTTCTACACAAACGAGAATTCGACAATAACCTACAACAACGACTGTAGCCAGCTTGGATGGATATCATCGCCTTATGCGTCTGGGACGGTCGTTCAGAACCTTTTCTATCCATACGAATCGTACACTCTTCAGCCGTCCGGATCTCCATTGGCCGGCCAAAATGTGTCTGTTGGTTGTTTGGCTAGTCTTACGATGGATGGATATGGTTTCAAAGCTTTGGTCCCTCAGGGTAACTGGATTCCTCCCCCTGCTGCTATTACTGCTTTTCATCCTGGACACGATTCCCGGATTGATAGCAATACTACTGGCAACGATGTTCCCATATCCCTCGAGTTCAGTCTACCTATGGATTGTAACAGCGTTACCAACAGCATAACCTTTAACTTGTCTTCCTCGAGCTCGGGGTCGACACCTACGATTACCGGTGCCACTTGTTCCAACATGACGAGCTCTGCCACCGTCATCGTTCAAGGAGTATCGCGCACGCAGTGGGTTTGGAATGCAACGCTCAGTGGTTACGTTGATGGTATCTTAGCTATCACAGTGAACAACCCTTCCACTGCTACCGGTACCACTACTGGGGTATGTGTCTTTGAATCCGCTTTCTTTCAAAGTTGTACTGATTTTACGTGTTCCAGGCCAAGGATATGCTGCTACTGCGAAAGGGAACTTCCGGTAACGTGATGGTCTTCCCGGAGAATGATTACAATAGCTCTGCTCTCACTAAAAGTGGCGACGATTACATTTTCACCCACTCAGCTTTCGGTGCGGATATGTTCCGCTATTCGTGGAATTTTGGTCAGAACTGGACCGACTGGGCCAACTGGGAAACTACTACCACCGTGAACACGAGCGCATTCGCCTCTGCAGATCTGTTTTGGAAGGGCGACCACATCGTAGTGCAATGTATGTTTCCTTGAATATCTTCCATTCAGACTCATCATCATCTTTCTACAGATTGGAGTGCTATTGCTCTTTCCAGTACGCATGTAGTTCACGCCGATTACAACTGGGCTGGATTCTCGCGTCGTGTGCCCCAACTCGTCGCCACTGGTGGTTTCAATGAGTGGGGTGACAACCAGGGAATATCTAATACGTTTACGCAAATTGGGGATGGCCTCTGGTCGTTTACGTTCATGTACTATTGGCCCACGTTCTTCCAAGTTCACGTTTGGAGCGAAGCCGACGATTACTTTTACGGTGACGTTGATGCTGACGGTGTGTTGGATCGTCTACCTCCCAACACTCAAGCACCCAACTACCTGAACATGTCGGCTCCGTTAGTACAATATCCTTCTTGTTTTAACTCCTGCTGACGGTCTTTGCATCATAGACCTCTTCCGCATCTTTCCTGGACAGTATTTGTTGATGATAGTACCTTGACCTGGCATCTTCAGCCTCACGGTCGGCAAGGGGTTGCTGCTACAATATATGCGCTTCTCGTCTCCATTCCTGTCATTACTGGTACTCTTGCCGTCGCCATCTTCATGTGGTCTTTCTATGGCATCAGATACAACCAGTACGGCGTCAAGACCAAAAGCAGCTACTTTCCTATCCTTGGTGCCCTTGGAGGCAAGCATTCTGATTCAAAGGACGGCGCGATGTCCGAAAAGAAGGTCCATAGGTCAAACACGGATATCATTGGTTGGCCTGAGGACAAGCAAAAACGCAGAAAAGTTCTCATTGCCACGTTGGAGTACGAGATTATCGATTGGAAGTTGAAGGTCAAGATTGGTGGTCTCGGTGTCATGTCGAGTTTGATAGGAAAAGCTATGTCGGACGTTGATTTGCTTTGGGTTGTGCCCAAGGTCAAAGATATTGAGTATCCCGCAGGAGATCCGGCTGATCCTATCGAAGTCATTATCTTCGGAGAGCCATATCTCATTGAAGTCGAGACTCACGTTTTGGACAACATTACATATGTGATCCTGGACAGTCCTGTTTTCCGCGCTCAGACAAAGGCCGATCCCTACCCCGCTCGCATGGATGATCTCAGCTCTGCAATTTTCTATTCCACATGGAATCAAGCTATCGCTGCTACAATTCGCCGGTTCCCGACGGTCGATATCTACCACGTTAACGATTACCATGGTTCGCTCGCTCCGATTTATCTACTTCCCAAAGTTCTTCCCATTTGTCTTTCTTTGCACAATGCCGAGTTCCAGGGTCTTTGGCCTCTGCGAACAAAGGAAGAAATGAAAGAGGTTTGTTCTGCGTTCAACATCAGCAAGGAGCATTGTACGAAATATGTGCAATTTGGTAACACTTTCAACTTGCTTCACGCCGCTGCCTCGTTCATTAGTGTACATCAAAAGAGCGTTGGTGTCGCCGGTGTCTCTGACAAGTACGGAAAGCGTAGTTGGGCCCGTTATCCTGCGCTATGGACCTTGAAGCACGTCGATTCGCTTCCTAACCCTGATCCCACCGATATCGCCGCCTTGGACGAGACTCCAATGAACTCCAAAAATGTAGAAATCGATCAAGTCGCGGAGGCCGCTCGTCCCGAGCACAAACGACAAGCACAAGAATGGGCAGGGCTGAAACAGGATCCAGACACCGACTTGTTCGTGTTTGTCGGTCGCTGGTCCAAGCAGAAAGGTGTTGATCTTATCGCTGATGTTATGCCCTCATTGTAAGCCTTGACTGCTTTTGCTTGTTCGATGTTCTGATCGCTTTTCTTGAGTAGAATGGAGAAGCGCCCCTCGATTCAACTTATTACCGTCGGGCCTGTCATTGATCTTTACGGTCGTTTCGCTGCGGAGAAGTTGGCTCGTCTCATGGAACTGTATCCTGATCGTGTTTTCTCAAAGCCAGAATTCACTGCACTTCCTCCATTCCTGTTTAGCGGTGCCGATTTTGCACTTATTCCCTCTCGTGATGAGCCATTCGGTTTGGTAGCAGTTGAGTTCGGTCGTAAAGGCGCTCTCGGGGTTGGTAGTCGTCTTGGTGGACTGGGTCTTATGCCCGGTTGGGTAAGTTTTAACTATCTGGAACTCGTTTCCTTTGCTGATACCATCGTATTGTTGCAGTGGTTCCCTGTGGAGTCTATGTCAACAGCTCACATGTTATCGCAACTGACGAAAACTATAAAAATGGCTCTGAAATCTACTGAAGAGGAGCGTGCTATTCTTCGTGCGCGTTCTGCTGTGCAACGATTCCCGGTAGTTGAATGGCGCCAGCGCATGGAAGACTTCCATAGACGCAGTATCATTGCTAGTCGTGACGTTGCCGGTGCCGACGCTTGGAGAGAGAGTGACTGCGATGGCGGTATCGGAGGTCTTCGTCCAATGGCTGAGACTGATGACTGGAATCCGGTTAACGTAGCTCAACCTTCACAGCCAGCTTGGGATCAGCGCAGCGGCTTAGCAAGTCCAATGGGAAGTCCAATGGGAAGTCCAGGCCTAAATAACTCCATGGATACTTTGACTGATCCAGCCAATGCTCCTCCCCGCCTTCTGCATCCTGGGGATGATGGAGATTCATCGTCCCATACTAGTAACGAAACTGATAATTATGACGACTTCCTCAACCGCGCGAATCGTGTCATTGCTCGTGATCAACGACATGCTCCTGATCCATTCCTTGATGTTGCAGATTTCAAGCACCCTTCTCGACCGTTCAGTGGCCACTCTCGAGTGTCTTCCTCTTCATCTATTGCGGATGTCGCTGACGAGCACTCATCCTCGGTGCTGAACAAGGCCATAGCCTCCGTAAGTTGTACTTTTCTTACATTATGTCCATCGATTGACCCTTCTCAGTTTACCGACTCCGATGGTGGGGTTGCGGCTGACTTTGTTCAGAAGCTTCAAGAACTCAACGCGAAGAATTCTGAGCATGAACTTTCGATTGAGAAATACCTCGTCAAGAGTGAAGAGGCCTTCTTCGGCAAAGTGAAGAAGGAGAAACTACACAGTAGTGCTGCTAGCTACCGCTCTGGTAACCGTGATTCAGTGTGGGGAACTCCTGATCCTTCCATATACTCTCGTCCTCCTTGTAAGTACATATACTTGACTGCATATCCTTGATCCGATGCTCAATGTCGATTCTTCAGCCCCTAGTTTTGCCGGTTCAGATTGGGATAACAATAACCTGAATGGCTCGCTGCCCCAGCCCGATTCTGTCCCAATGACTCGCCTCCAGATCTTTATGGCACGCGAGGTTGGCGGATGGCCACTCTACACAATCATCCTTGCTCTTGGACAGGTCCGTAAAAGGGTGTCAAATATGTACGCCGTTTGCTAATATGATATTCTGTAGACATTCTGTGCCTCCAGTTTCCAGATAACACTTTTGACTGGACACAACTGGGAGAGCAGTGCTCAATTATACATCATCGGTGGTATTTTCACAGCTGCCTCTGCTGTCTGGTATCCATTATTCCGTCTCAAACCGTCCGTCTACGTTCTTTCTGCTCCGTGGATTTTCTTTGGTATATCGTTCTTCTTGATTGGATTACCGTCTGTTTCCTCCGCCCTCAATCCAGCCCACAAAATTATATCCAACGTATCGACGTGGTTCTACGCCGTTGCCTCTGCGGCTGCATTCATGTTTTTCGGTCTCAATTTTGGTGAAGAAGCGGTGGGTTTTCCTAGTTTATCTGCGTTCCAGCTTCATTAAGAACTTCTTAGGGTGCCGCAACTGAGGTATGGATGCTCCGAGCGTGTATTGTGCAAGGTTCTCAGCAAGTCTGGGTCGCTGCTCTTTGGTACTGGGGTTTCAAGCTCAACACTGAATCTGCTAACTACACTCCGCCTTGGTGGATTTGTGTTGTTGTATGGCCACTGTCTGTCATATGCTTCTTGTTCTTCTACCTTCTGCTGTATGGCCTTCCCGGTATGTTTTTGAGAATTTTTTGTCGGCCCTCTCTAATTTGTGTACAGAGTACTACCGACAGACCCCTCCTAAGGTTCCCAATTTCCTTAGGACTCTCTTCCGCAGAAAAATTGTTGTCTGGTTTTTCATCTCTGTTATATTGCAGACTTACTGGCTCAGTGGTGTATGTATTTCATGTTGTTTAATGTAACTAACTGACATATTGCTTAGCCCTATGGTCAAAATTGGTTTTTCTTATGGAACTCTGATATCGCAACATGGAAAACCCTGCTCCTTGTCCTTACGTTCTTTGTTGGCGTTTGGTCTCTCATGCTCTTCATCTTGACACATTTCAGCAAAACACATACCTGGCTTCTGCCTGTATTCGCTGTGGGACTTGGGGCACCAAGGTGGTGTCAGGTAAGTTTCACGTTACAATCGTGAACGACACTCTCACAAACATGTTGACAGATTCTGTGGGGTACTTCAGGCATAGGCACCTATGTACCATGGGCTGGCGCGGGTGGACCATATCTCGCAGTTAGTCTTTGGCTCTGGCTTGGCGTTCTTGACGCTGTGCAGGGTGTTGGTCTCGGTCTTATCTTGCTCCAAACTCTTTCCCGGCTGCACGTCACAGTTACGCTGGCGTTCTCCCAGATCATTGGGGCTATCATAGTCATAATTGCGCGAGCGACGGCCCCAGATTCGCTTGGTGCCGGGACGGTGTTCCCAGGTGCTGGTATATGGGATCCTGAAAATGGTCTCTCAGGAAGTCCTATAGCGTCTCCCATGTTTTGGGTCTGTCTTATCTCTCAACTCGTCATCGTCGTGGGTTACTTCTGGTTCTATAGGAGGGAAGAACTTGGTAAGTTAATGACACATTCTCTCCGCTTAAATGTTGCTCATTCCCTGTCACAGCACGACCTTAATCGTGTGGGTAAAGTAAAATCATATCATATGTGGTCAAATATATACATAATACGAGACAAAGGACTCTACTTTTTTACTCAAGCTTGCTGTCTTTTGCTAGAGATTACTTAACATCACCATCGTTTGCCCTGGGACTAGGTATTTATATTGTCTGCTAATTATCCTGTATAAACATGTCGTAGATTCATGAACTAGACTTTGCATAAGTATTCGAATTATTATAAAGGACAAATATCAAAGTATGATGAAGCCCTGAACTTAAGTTATCCCGGCAATATCTTCGATAATATCTGATAGTCGCAATTGTTGTCTACTTCGTCATCTGCATCGCCTTCTTCGTGGTAGGTAGGGGAGCAAGGATCGAGTTTGAATCTATTCGGATTCCGGTAGCGAGTCAGTTAGCTGCAGCCCATAAGAACGAACAAATACCCTGCTGCGGTATAAAAATCAAGGGCAGGTAGATTCACTACAAAGGAAGTTGTTGAACTAAAGATATATTGCGCTGGATGGACTCACCATCTAACGCAGTAAGCATGATTTTTTCCATGGACATTCTTGAACCGACTGATTCAAGTAAATTCACCAAGGATTTACCAAGACCCTTACGTCGATATCCATTACTGATCTGAAGTTCATAGCTAGGCCCCGAGTTAACGCGAAAAGTAATACTCAAGATAAAAGGAACAAACCAATACAGAAGATCTTCTTCCTCCTCGTACTCGAAACGAAACACAGTATACCCAGCTATTACAGTGGGCTTATCCGCGGGGGTAAGTAAAATAAAACGAGCCAACGGATTGAAAAGCTCTGCCTGCTTCTCGGCAGGGTTCCAGCCCATAGACGAGCTGGTGTACCTGTAAGCGTCGTTCAAATTTTGGGCGCCGAATACGCGGCAGTTCAAAAAATACATTTCACGCATATTTTCCTCGCATATTTTCCATATCTCTGCTCGCGAACCTTCAGGTATTTCTGTCGCAAGATAGAAGGTACAGGTGCAGCTTCAAGTTGGATCAGTTTATTATCGAATCTAGATAAAAAGAAATACTCACTCGTCAGGCAACTGAACATCTTTGAGCGCGATGCTTAGTTGTTTCGCAGATTTCTAGACATAGACAACATGATAGGAGCCCACTTGCAAGGATCTCAGTAGATTACCTTGTTAGCAAGTCTGACAACTTTTGACCCATCGGAAGACATAGCGAATTTGAGTATGCTGCGGGCCGCCAACTGCCGGATAGGCGTCCATTTTTTTCAAAGACGCCTGTGTATCAAGCGTTTTTTTTTCACGTTCCACCTTCCGTTCCAAGTATCCATATTTTTCTACTCGAATCCAGGTTTCATACTCTGATCTGTCTTGCTCAAGAAAAAGCAATAGCAGAGATGAAACTCGATGCAACTGATCTCAGATATGTTACCTCCGATGAATTTCGCGTTCTTACTGCAGTATGTTACTTCATATTTCCTGTTCGCGGTGATTGACAACAGATAGGTAGAAATGGGTTCCAAAAACCACGAAGTCGTCCCCACCTCCCTGATTGCCCAAATTTCTGGCTTACGAAATGGAGGAGTTAACAAGATTATTGGATCACTTGCTAAACGAAACCTTGTGGCTAAAGTTCAAAATTCAAAATGTGATTAGTGTTGCAGTCAATGTCTTTACCTTGCCATTTAACATCGAACAGACGACGGGTACAGACTGACATACGGGGGTTACGATTTTCTCGCCATGCGTGCTCTATCAAAGAGGGAGTCCATGTATTCAGTTGGAAATCAGATAGGCGTAGGGAAAGAGTCAGGTCATCTTCGTGTAATACCATGGAAGGATTCATTAACTAATTGTTAAGCAGATGTTCACATCGTTGCTGACAGTGAAGGAAAGGAGATGGTTCTTAAATTGCATCGGTAGGGAATAATACCCAATATCGCGATCAATATTGATATTTTTTCAACTAGTTTGGGACGCATCTCTTTTCGAACGATCAAGCAAAACAGGGATTACTTGGGGAAGCGCAAGTCAGCTTCCTGGATGTATATGTCTAGATTGGCGGCGCAGAAGGAGTGGGCATTTATGAAGGTTAGTGTGGCTCCATATTCCTCGAGCGATTATCTCATCTTACACTACGTTACAGATCCTTCATGAGCATGGTTTTCCTGTGCCAACGCCGGTTGACCAAGCAAGGCATTGTATCCTTATGGAGTTCATCGACGCCTACCCACTGTCAGCGCCTTTTGCTTTCATTTAACTTTCAACTCACCAGCTACTTAGACGTCAGATAGCTGACATTCCTTCTCCCGGAAAGTTGTATTCCACCCTCATGGATCTCATCGTGCGGTTCGCGCGGGCAGGCTTAATCCACGGCGACTTCAATGAATTCAACATATTGATACGGCGCGAGAGTGGTGAGCCGGTGGTCATCGATTTCCCTCAGATGGTTAGCACATCTCATGAAAATGCTGAATGGTCAGTGGCGTTGCATTTTTCAATCTTTGGTTCATCTTCTTGTTATAGGTATTTTAATCGGGATGTTGAATGCATAAAGACATTCTTCCGGCGTCGATTCAGATACGAAAGTGCTTTGTATCCAAAATTCAAACGCACCCTAGCCAATGAGGAAGGGGGAGAAGATTTCAAACTTGACGTCGTAGTCGCGGCTAGCGGCTTTAGTCGAAAAGACATGAAAGTTCTGGAGGAGGTACGCAGTATTCGTCTAAACTGTGACTCCTTACAGTATTGATACTGGACTTTCAGTACATGGACGAAATCAAAGAGGGAGAATCCGAGCAACTGGAAGACTCGGACGAGGATGAAGAGGAAGAGGAAGAGGAGAGCGACGAGGGTGAGAATGAGAACGAGTTTCCTCCACAAGGAGGGAAGATTGATACGGGTGAGAACGAGAATGAGTCTCCTCTACAAGGAGGGGAGACTGATGCGGGTATCGAAGCCAATCCGCCTCGAGGTCATTCACCATTGGTTTCAGATGTAGAACCTCCAGACTCGGACGCAGATGCTGAAAGCACTCGGAATCTGTCAAGATCTCCTCCTAGGTCTCGGTCTTTTTCTCCAGATGATCCTACTCGAGACATTAAGGAAATTGTCAAATCAAATCTTGAGAAAACTCGAGCAAGACAGCAGAGAAAATATCATTCAAAACGTAGTACTCGGCGGGCAGGGCGTCCCCAGGGAAGCAAGGCGAAGCAGGACACCAGAGTTCAGTTGGATAGCGCATGGGATTAATGCACTTTTAGTTACCTTTTTTCTTGAACTTGTATTCTCTGGCTATTGTACTGCTCAAACAGATAATCAAAAAGTAAGCGTCTTAATGATGTCGTAATAGGCGCCTATCCTTTGTTCTAAACTACCATCTCTACACCATTATGGAACGTGCCGACCTCGAAACTTATCAAGTTCAACTCTCCCAGGTTGAAGCTGCTCTTCAGGCGGAACCCGATAATATTGAACTTGCCTCCCTCCGCGATGAACTGCAGGAGCTAATAAACCTAACCCAACAAGCTCTCGCTCAGTCAGAAGAAGCGCTGCCTTCAAAGGCCGAATCTTCCCGTAAAGTCTCTTCATATACACCCACTGCTACATGGTCTGCAGGAGATGAATGCATGGCCAAATACTCCAGCGACGGGGCTTGGTACCCAGCTCGAATTACCTCTGTTGGAGGCTCAGAACAAAATCGGGTCTACACAGTGGTCTTCAAGGGCTATAACTCGACGGAACAGGCCAAGGCATCTGACTTGAAACCCCTTCCATTAAATTACTCGAGCTCAGCAGCTTCACTGAAGAGGAAACACGAAACAGATGAGGAAAAGGAGCGGAAGAAGAAGAAGAATGAAAAGAAGCTGGAGATACGAGCGGCGAAAGCTAAGGAGCAGAATCAGAAGCAAGCTACCTGGCAAAAGTTTGCCAAAAAGTCGGAGAAGAAGAAAAATGTGCACATCGCTGGAGTGGTCGGTACAAGCATATTCAAGACACCGGACAACCCGCTTGGGAAAGGTACGCATCGTTCCAATGGTCATTGCGGACATGTTCATTTTCTAACCTGTTGCTTGCTTCTGTTCAGTTGGAGTGACTGGAAGTGGGAACGGAATGACGCCAGTTACCCAGCAGAGTAAGCACAAATTTGCTCCGACTCTCGATGATAATCCATGAGGCCCCAGGTTTAGTGTCGAGGTATGAGTGGAGGCGTTATAAACATCTATTCTTTCTAACGCAGATTATGCAGATTTGATTACGGGCAGAAATTTGAAAATTCGTCGGTCGCGATTAGTAGATCGCAGACGTTGCTGAAAAACATACGTGATGTTCCTTATTTTTACTTCTGTACCAACAATGCCTCATCCTTGCTTTATTTCTTCCTTTCTCAAACATGCAAATGAATTCGCGTTTGCGCTGGTATTGGTCGCAGAAGATGTGGTCTCCGACGATATCTCCTCCACGGAGATGTCATATGTTCGTACTTTTAGGACGCGGTTGAGGTGGAATACGGATCTGGCAAGACTGAACATGATATTAAGTCTATGTTTTTGCATCCGATCTTGCGCGATAAAACACTAATGATAAACCTCGGTTATGGCAAAGCTTGAATGCAGCTCTTTCTTGGTTTATAATATGGGTGCGTTTTTGGTTTAGTACCATATCGCGCCACGTTTCTGCCATATCCTTACGAAGATACCTCGAGGCTGTATCGACTTTAAATACAGAGCTTGATGTTTCATGTGCACTTGTTGATCTTAAAGCTGAGGCGTATTACCCCAGTTGGAGATGTATGCATGGGAGACCAGTATGTTTACGAAGCACCGTGCTCAGAGGAAATTCTCAGCGAAATGATTAATTAGACAACTAGCGTTGGAGTGACGGGGTGTATGCGATCCGCAGAAGACAGGTCGATGAATGCACTCGTATCCACCCTGCGTCCACGGTTCACGAACGGTCTCCGAGTTAAACGATACCACTACTATTTTTTGACTTTACTTAACGAGGTCCAGGTTTGGAATAATCAAAATTCAACGATGGTAGTTTATGGTCTTTCGAAGGCTCCGTGCGTTCCTGACTCATCAGTATCTGTTCAAGCCCTTCGTTCTGGAAGATCTGGTCAACATTTTCGGATCTCAAGTACTCGGGGAAAGTATTCACTCACTGCTCTCTGAAGTTCCAATAGCACCATTTTTTTCTGCGAAAAATCATGTTGAAGCCCCGCGACTTTACTCTAAAATGAAATCAGCCAACTCCGTCGGCGAAACGCGAATACAGAGCCGGTCTTCTGGCTGCAACATACCTTGGCTGTTTTCGAGTTGAGGCCTTTGAACGGCTCCAACTGATCGAAAGATACAGGCCAAAATCCGAGGCTGAAAGAACATGGTAAGTCTCCAGAACGAGCATACTGAACGACGACAAAAACCTTAGCAACTGGGCGTGGAGTCTGTCGACGTGGGCTTCCAAGGATGCCATGTAAATGGTCCTTCTATGTGGTGCGCCCAAGGTCGATCTGATGGCGAGATTAACGGGGAAGCAAGTTTAATAAAGGTTTATGAAACTCACAGTTCGAACGGATTGAAGAGAGACTTTTCAAAGGCATGATTCCAGATCTTGCGACGCTTGCCTTCCTCTTTCTTGGCGTAGAGGCGGGCGTAAGGATGGACAACGCTGCTCCTGGACGACGATGAGCTCGCGCTGCTGCCGCTGGCGGCGCGAGGAGTAGGATCACGCTGGATAGACCTTGGATCAGATGACAGCGGCGGCGGATTGGCAGAAGCTCCTGGATCTGAGGCAAGGCTAGGATAAGAGGTAGGATAAAGAGAAAGCTGGGAGGGCTCTGGCTTGATATGAGAGCTGCTCATAGCGTACATGTCAAGGTGCGAGAATAAAGTGGGGAGAGATTATATACTTACTGGCAGATAATTAGAATGTGCCCGTAAACTGGATCGGGATGTCAAAAGCTGAAGCGGGTACCGGAGCTTCTTCCTGAAGTATACTGATGATTCTTTAGCTTCGGCGAAGCTTGAGAAGCCACGTCTGCTAGAAAAAGAAAACAAAAAACAACGAGCACAGCTTGTATACAAGCTGTCGGAAGCAGTAGATATCTCCTGCAAGGAGAACTGTAAAGTAGAAAAAAGTTTTTGTTCAATTACGAAGGGTCAGTTACAAGAAGCGCGCTTGAGTTGACTGACCGGATTTCGCACGATTCAAGCGTACCCGTCGAAATTCTGCGCCGCGACAAAAGTACGGTCGTCCGTTTGTACTCTTTAGAAAAAAAACTCAAAAATCAAGGCACAGAAATGAAAAAAGCTCGCAGCCGAATTGGAGTTCTCATAAATCCTGTTGTTGGTACAACTGTCCGCCGGCTTCTTTCACACTGACATTACTTCCTCTCCGACACCCTTATATGTAATCCTCTAACAGATTGATTTTTCCCATTCATCCAGCTCCACCACCAGCATGAACAACGCCATCGATTCTGCAAGTTAAATCTTTTATCCAAGCTCATCTTGTCGTATTAATCCTTTTTTCTTCAGCCTTACAGCTCTTTCGAGTCTCCCACAAGCAGTGAGAGCTCATATTCGTACATCCACAGCCATCCAATGGACTCCGATTCGGACAACTATCTATGGGCTTCTCATTACCAGCAAGCCGTCGACAGACGCAACCCAGACACCCATTATTACTGGTCAGCAACGCCTCACGATAGTACAGGCAACTGGATCGAGCCCCAAGCTCACTCATACTCACCAGCTAGCAGCCTACCCCTCCATGCACCAGCACCAATCACTGGCCATCTACCGATGCTTTTTACCGACATCGAAACATCGAGTCAGCCACACTCTTCTCCAGTAGTCCAGGAACCAATATCACCAACGATCGCGCCGCCCCACACATATATGAACACCTTTAGTGTCAGAGCACCCCTTCAAGCAACATTCCCGACTCCCTGCGAGCTTTTGAACGAGTTCCACACAGCAGGCGACGACTCCGCTTCGGGTGCTTATAGCCCGACGGGATCCGTGTCCGACTCTGGTATATTAGATATTCCCCGCCCATGTTCCACTAGTACCTCCGCATCAACGCGAAAGCGCGATTCCGGCTCAAAGGCGGGCTTTTCTGCCCCTGAAGCAGAGCCGTTAGTTTTTTTTTTTCTCCTTCTCTGTCAATGCATCTAATGTTCCGACTCGTCTATCAGAATCACCTCGCACGAGAAGAAAAGGCAGTACCTCGAGTGCTTGGAGCAATACGTTCAGTACCTCCACGAGCAACTGGAGCTCGTCGGTGCTCAGCCAGTACCCATTGAGCGTGTATCGACTTATCGCGGGCTTAGCAGTCGTTCTATCAGAGTGAGCGATTTTTTTGTCCTTCCCACTGATAGGCCGATACGTTCTCCCTCCAGACTCTTCTCGTCCATATGGAAAACTCAACCTCAAAGCTCAACGCCAAAACACAGACCGAGGAGGAGCGTGTACGTATTTACTACTCACCCGGGTACCGAATAACTTTCTGACTTTGAATTTTCTTTTTTTTTTCTGTCGTTTCGCAGTTCCTCGTTCTCCGCGATGCCTATTTCCACCAAGAAGGTGGAGGCAGTGGAGCCCACTCGGACCCGTATACTGCGGCCTCCGTCGAAGCGGGCGAATATTATAGTGGTATCACTTATCGACCACATTCACCGCTACATACTACCCCGCCTGAACTTGATCAACAACGACCACCTGTGGACGAATTTGGAAATGGGTTTCAGATGCAAACACGCATGCCATATTCTACTACGGGCAGGCCTTGAGGGATATCTTATTTTCGCGATTTGTTCCTACTGCTTACTGATTACTTTTGCTATTATTGGAGTTTGCGTCATTCAAATCACCTTACCACGACAAACTAATTCGCTTCGAGTAAAGGCATCCGTAATGTGTGCTATCACACTTTAGGCCTTTTGGCACCTCCCCTTGATTGTATGCTCTCATCAACGATCGGCGGCTTTTTCTCCACCCCCATCCCCCATCTCCATTCCGTTCCCAAATTTGTGTTTTCCCCTTTGGTCCATTTTCGCATCTGTGTCATCTGCATCTACATCTGTATTTTATTCTATCGCTTCTCAGCAGATATTCAACAAAAATTTTTTATTAGACCTCGTAATACTTGCATTTACCCAAGTATTTCCACTAATATCATACCGGTATATAGTTTGTCCGTGTTCGTGTTCGTATTCGTAATTCAGCCAACCAAAAATCCAGTTGCTTAAGTCTCAGAAACTGAACTGCGTTGCGAGTAGATAAGATAGATTAAACTTTAAAAACAAGGACATTGTCTGATGTCACCACAATTTCATCATATACCTGGAAAGCGTTAACCAATTATTGAACCAACATACAGTAGTAGAAGCGAAAGCACGAAAGGTCCCTTGGCTAGTAAGCAGTATGGTATGGTATCAAAATAGAAAAGACTAGTAGAAAAAAAATAATGTACACACACACTATCAATTCAACAGATTGCACCCTCATGCGTATAGATCGTTTTACATGGGCTGATAAGGTGGGAGTTCATCATCGTCATTCTCCTTCTTCGAATTGGATCTCTCAACACCAGATCCTGATCCCCCTTCACCTGCACCCGCGCCGGCTTCAGTTTCAGATTTCAACAACTCCTCTCTCCGCTCACGCTCGAGCCTCTTCTTTTCTTCCTCGGCAGTTTCGTACTTTGGCGCGGTAGGAGTTACCCCAGTTGTGTCAGTTGTCCCACCAGATCCAGATCCACTCGTTCCGTCAAGACGCACTGTGGAATACTGCGCAGCCAATCTCTTTTTCTCCTCGTCTGCGCTTTCCCATTTATTTCCTGTGCTGGTCATGGAAGCGCCTACGTCACCAAAGCTCGCGGGAGGACTAGAGGTATCAGCGGGAAGACCACCGCTGCGGGGTCCAGCCGTAGCCGACGCAGCCTTAATATCGCGGAGAGAACCAGACGCGGGGCCGGGTCCTCCGTGTTCGCTGGCGATGAGAGGAACACCCGTTTCTGCCATCGTAGGAGAATCGGTGATTTGGGACGTGGACGTAGCACTCATGGGGTGGGGGACGGCGATTGGGATAGGGGAGGTGGATAAAGAAGGAGAGGAAAAGGAGGAGGGGGGGAGACTATTAGAGGAGGTGGCACTAGCGGGGATGGGAGCGGGAGAGAGATTGAGCGTGGATGGGTCAATCGGCGGAGACTGACTCTTGGCTGGTATCACCGTCGAGTCTGTTACTACAGTAGGAGGAGAAGTCTTAATTCCAGAGAGAGGTGGAGTGAAGGGTACATTGGACTGAGTAGTAGTCTCGGAGCTAGTGATACTGGAAAGTTCACTTGCGTGACTCTCACCAAAGCTTCGAGTGTCTGATCTGGAAAGATCGGAGCCAGACGAATGCGGCGGAAGATTAATATGACCGGTCTTGTAATTATCGAGCGCTCGTTGAAGCGAAGCCCGCGCAGCACCAGTGGCCTGAGCACCTGTGTAAGGCGATTCTGGAGACGGGGGAAGCGTTGGAAGAGCACTGATCACAGGCTGGGCCGCTTGAGAAAGCAGAACCAATTTCTCTCCGTACTACACCAACATTTAGTCACAGGTCTCACAAAAATAAATCCACTTACCTCACGGATAGCCTCCCATTTTTTGCTGCTCACTCTCCCTCAAACCTTTTCTCTTTAAAAGTTCAATCTCCTTCTCTTGAGGCGAATCATCCGCCTCTGCTTTCCTAATCTGTTCTTTGAGATCAGCAATCCTTTTCTCCATACCCTTTTGATTATCATGTTCTAAGCGCGCAAGCTGTTGATGCAAACCTGCGCGAATATTGCGTCGGGGAAGGATAGCGTTCTCCGCATCACGAAGGAGCTTCAATGGGGAGCGGGCGGAGTCGAGCTTGACTGCGAGTGAGCTAACGAGAGAACCCGAGACAAAGTTAAGGTAGGCTAGTCTGTCAGAGACTGCAGGGGAAGCGATTAATTAATATCCAAGTTTTAATAGATTAAGCATACCATCTTTCAAGTCTTCCTCTTCGCCTTGACCCCAGGTGTAGAGTTCTTTACTTTGTGCTTTCTGGTCGCGAGAGAGACTGTCCAGATCAATGGCAACGCCTTTGGCACTGGTGATGATCTTTTGTACGGGCGTTGCTCCGGTACTGATTATTTATTATTAAGCAGATATTCTCAATGAACTTGATACAAACTCACCCATATTGTTGCCCTAGAGAACGAAGCTGATGCTGGAGAACCTCAAAAGTGGGATTTTTCCCAAGAGTACTGGCAGAATTGATCTGAGTAGAATCGGACCTGTGTCCAGATGGAAGATGTTCAGCGATAGCTGACTGAGCCTTGTCGGCAAAAGAAGAGATAAATCCTGGAACTGGCATGGTGGTTTGTTCAAGAAAAGCGCTGGTGCGCAGCCAAAACCAAATGTGACGTCAATAAATACTCGGAATAATCAGCAAGTGCCTGCCGCGCGTTAATCGATAAAAAATATTATTTCTTTATACCAAAGCAAAATAGAAAAAAAAAAAAGCAACAGAAACCAGAAAACAAGAACAGATCAAACAATAATCTTCTTCCCCTTGCCCTTCTTCTCTGAATCCTTGTGAGATAAAAACTCGACTTCAGTGGCCAACGGCCCAGCTAATTTCGCGTTGTCTGGGTACCCCAACACACTCGTTTTAAAATGCCGCCCTACACCTTCGATTCTCTCTTTCAGACTTCCATCATCTTCTCCTGCTGGCGCAAGCCTCGTCCATATCGAGATTCTGTAGAACTGGGGACGCGTGGATACGATGACGCCCGTGATCAACGAGTTTGGAGGGGATCCAGTGGGATCAAGAGTTGTGAGTGATGGGTCAAAGGTTTCTCCGATTGCAGCTAGCATCTGTGAAAGGGGTTGGTAAAAGGAACAAAGGAAGGGTAAGAACAAACGCGTACAGTGTACAACCACATCTTGTCTACGTTGCTCCTGTTCTTGTCTTTTGGTAGCTGGATGCTCCATTTTCCGCCATTCTTGTTCGCTTCGTCCTCCCACGCAGGTATGATCCCTTCCTATTAGCAGCGGTAAGCTACTATACTATGATGAAAAACAACGTCAAGGGTACCTTGAAGAGATAGTAGTTTGCTTTTTGAGGTAGCGCCGATGGAGGCACGATATTGTTATAGAGTCTTGATGAATTCATCAGATTCAGCGCTTGCATAAAAGGGCTTGGGTTAGTATACGTACCCCCAAAACTCTTCTACACTATCAAAACTGATAACCCGCTTGATATCTTCCATCCAGCCTTGGGCAGCAGCGACACCTGGTGTTGGTGGCATCGGCCCAGGCGTCTGTGGCATAGCAGAAATCGGCGTCTGAGGTAGATTTCGATTCTTTGTCATCGGCGAATCGAACCAAAGAGTCCAGGGTGAGTATAGAGGGTGCTAAGAGAAAAAAAATTAGAGAGAAATGGTATGTAAGTAAGCCATATTAGTTTACCTTGACGTTGAAATTCGTAGGATCGCTAAAAACTGTACGGATTCCTTCTGCTTGAGCTTCCATACTAATCTCCTGAACCTCGCCTGGCTCTGTGTCGTCGAAGTTTGCATTTGCGTTGTTTGCAGTTGGATTATCAGCCATAGCAGCGGAGAGCGCAGCTCTAGTCGCTGCAAGGGCTGGGCCGTTCAGAGTCGACGCCATCGGGAGGTGGGTATCGGATAGAATTTGGGATTGCGTGCGCGATTATTCGTGTTTCTTTGTGCTCAACACTAGATATTAAAAAAAGTAGAAAAGAAAAGAGAAAAAAAATGCGCTTGAGAGAGATTCGTGGTTTTGGAGAAAAAGTGGTGGCGAAATCGCATAATGATACCAGGTGCCGCCTCGGGCCGAAGACACCCGGCCGATGTCGTTATAAACAATGACCAGTGTTATCCTCAGGCAGGCCTCAGATTTTCGGATTTGAAGCTAATTAGGGCGACATTTTGAGCTAATAGGTATACTCAACCAACAAATCTCCATAAATCTGGTTTCATTGGACTCTGGCCAGTGAGTAAGCATGCGGAACTGGATTGGTTCCGCGCCGGAACGGAGATACCCGGCCGATTTGTCTTCGGAGTTCCTTTCCTTACTCTTCCTTTCCCTCCAAGTTCATGCATGACTCCTACGCAAAGCTCGTAGGTGCGGCCACTGGGTCTACAATGACCGCTTTGACGAGCAAGTATCTTTATTCTCTGTCTCCAAACAATATCTTTCTAACAAAATCTCACAGTGACGCCATTCGACGTCGTCAAAACGAGGTTACAGACCCAGCTACCGCCTCTTGTTTCTTCTACTCGGCTCCCCCTTCTTCGACATTATGTTGTCAGCCATCTGGTAAACCTTGCGTGCGCAACATGTCTTCTTACGCACGGCCGTTAGCTACAGAGGAACTCGTATGTGTCTGGGAAAATGGAATATTACGGGCAGAGCGGGTCAATGGGTTCTCCGACGCCGTAAGACATGTATGGAGAGCAGAGGGTATGCGTGGATTATGGAAAGGTGCTGGAACTACATTGCAAGTTTTCATATCCGATTACCTTTCTCGTTTCTTACTAACTCATTGATCCAGACTTATTGGTGTCCTTCTTCAACGACCTACATGCTCACTTATGACCATTTACTAAAAGTCGCACTACCGCCTCTAATCCCTGAACCCCTAGTTCCGCTAATAGCTGGTGTATTCGCCGGGGCGCAATATCTTCCATCGCCTCTCCTCTGGAAAATGATCCGGACGAATCTCCAGTCTACGCCTTTATCCCACAAAATCCACATACACTACGTTCTGTGCTGACTTCTGTCCGAGGTCTTGTACGAACGCAAGGTTTACCTGTTCTCTATCGTGGTCTCGGCGCTACATTATGGCGCGACATTCCCTTTTCAGGATTATACTGGGCGACATACGAAGCGCTCAAAAAGTCTTTTGCACGGCGTGGTCACCAGGGTGCTTGGGTAGCATTTGTTTGTGGGGCATCTAGTGGTTCTGCTGCTGCACTGATAACTTCGCCGATGGATGTTTATCAAGACGCGACGTCAGGCACTCGTCATGTCCGGATCTGTATCTAAAATCACGGCTACGTTTCCGCTTGTGAAGCAGATTGTGCGCACAGAAGGTGCGAGTGCGCTTTTTGCGGGACTTACACCAAGGATTGCAAAGATTGCTCCGGCTTGTGGAATTATGATTGCGTGTTTCGAGGTATGTCATTTTTTCCGGTGCTCCGAAGTCAACATTCGCTGACGCGTTTCCAGGGCGTCGGCAGATTTCTCTCAGAAAAGTAGAGAACCTAGAATATAGATGTACCCAGCCATGTAATGTATTAATGCTACTAATATATCTAACCCAACCGATGCATCTGTCTCGAAGTCTTTGAAAGCTTGTCACCTACACGGTCCATATCATTAGACAAACCATCGAGCATGGTTATTTGTTCTCCAATCTCTGCATTAATCGCCTGTCCAAGAAATTTCTGTCGTCCGAGAATAGTTGTGAGTTGAGCAAGCTGTGTGTCCTGCTGTTGCATCTGCGTTTGCTGCAGACCAAACAAACCTCGGTCATCCAATGGTCTCGTAGTTTCGTTTCCTGTGGTTTCCCGAACACGCGAGTCACCCGCCTCGTCGGGGGCCATAAGGGCCTCACGGTCAGCAGGAGTCGGAGCACTGGGCAAAGACAAGTCATGTCTAGCGACTGTGACCATTTTGCCAGTTTCTCGCAGTCATCTGCAGACGCGCAACCATATCTGTACGCCTCTGCAATCTCCTTGACTCATCCCGCCATTGCCAACTCGTGCAATCCCTTTCCCAATACTCAATCCGCGCCAAAACGCCTGCCAGTTTCTGCTTTGCGCTAACATTCGACTTGTGTGACGCACTGACGTCGCCCTGGTCGCTCTGCGCTTCTCGTTTATTGATATCCGCACGAACATCTCGCACGCCGATTCTGGAGGTCCTGGTGTTTCCTCTAGCCACGACGTCAGTGTGAACTGTGTCTCTTCGGTGACTGTATTTTCGTCCAATAGGAACACCTAGAAACTCTTTAAATGCAAATGCCTCTCTCCACTTGTCTTCCTTTGCACTGATAATGGCACGTAGATATGCTTCTAATCCGATCTTTCTTTCTTCTAGTAGCTGTGGATCGGTGTGCGATCGTAGGATGGAGTATTTATGTTTTGGGCGGAAGTGGAGCTGGAGGCGCGGAGCCACGTCTTTAGTGAGCTCGATGTGTAGATCATCGAATTCGGAATAGCGTCGCAGATTGACCATGAACGGACGTGTCCACGGATGTCAATTTGATAGACCGTGTGTGCTTTGGGTGAGAGACGTTTTTGGTAGCTGGATATGTGAACTGATTGGATGGCGGTCAATGAGGGAAAGAGGTGTTTATTACTGTTTACAATGTAGATTATGCTTTGGCGTGCATTCAACTACTTATCATTATTCACACAAATTCAATCATCGGTGACCAAAAAGTGTTAACTCATGAAGAAGAGAATTCATTGCATTAAGAGGGAATCGAACCCCCGGCGGGTCGACGACAAGCGATGATGTCATCTGTGGCAACGACCCAGGTTACCACTACCCATTAATGCCTTGTTACAAAGGAAGCTAAACTCATTCATAACGAACATTCTGTAAGAATTCACGAAATCCTCGGTCTAGAACCACCAATCAACACGAATCGTGCTCCTGCTCGGTAATACCAATTCAACACCCACGCAAACACCCACCATCCAAGCCCTCTCTTTTTCAAAAACCTCACGAACCAGGAAAAAACACCATCACTAATATCTTCCAAAACCACGTCCTCGTACCCAAGATTCTCCAGGCATCTCGCATACTCATCTGTCGATATAGCGTTTTTCTCGAGGCATCAGCTTGCTAAAAAGAAATCTACGGAGGAAACGGGCCTTGAAGCTCGTCGGAGGAGAGTTAGCGAAGCATATGTCTGCTAGTGCGACCCGTCCTCCGGGTTCGAGACGATTGAAAGACTGGATGAGTAGGTAAGTATTGTTCCGTGAAAACAAGCATTCTCTGTATCTCACCTGCCTCAGGAATGACTCCCTAGTAACAAAATGATACGCGCAGTCTAAAGCCAGGATCGTGTCGAAACGGAGGGGAGACGCTGGGTCAAGTGGGTGCTGTTTTGCACCTGGTTTATATACAGCATCTCCGAGGTGCAATGAAACCATGGTGTCTACATCCGAGCTGATCTTTTTGACCCGTTCAAGAGAACGTTCGTGATGAAGAGGAATACTTGTGATTCCTGTTAGATGTGTCGGGCGCGGAATCGAGGGATGTGTCAAAAGTAGGATGAGGGATTCGCCAGTACCATGACCAACGTCTAGTAGGCCAAGACAGAAAAATAATGAGCCAGCTGTGGATATGAAGATAAAACATCAGACACATACCGAGTACCTTGCTTCCAGCTTTATATCTCGCAGCATCAAGAAGCTTGAGAGCTAGAGCTAGGTTTAAAATTTGGGTCAGATCAGGGCATCCATCAATATACGACAAAAATACCTTCACAAGCATCTGGGAAGATATCCGTGTCCTATTATACCGGTCTCATTAACACAGTATTTGTTGCGAAGAAGCATTACATCTCACTCTCCAATAACCCATGTTAAGCCACTCTGTTTTTTGGGGCAGACTCAAATTCACCGGGACGTTTGTTCAGCGCTAGATGAAAGAGACCGTATGGATCGCTGCTTTTGGTTTTCATAGTCTTGGGTTTGTAGCGGTACCAGATATAACCAGCGGCAGCGGATGATTGACAGACAAGCAATTGCGAGCTCGAATTGGATACCAGGAGAGGACATGGATTTTTGTGGGTGGATCCAGCCAATACCCTGGCACAAAATTAAGACTGATTATGCGCTTCACGAAGAGAGCAAAATGATTAGCGCCGATTCACTTGACCGTCATTGGCGCTCTCTGATTATTAGTGCGATGGAAACTGTAAGTCTGTCATGATATGGAATGTGCTGAGCGCTGAAGCTGCGGTAGACAAATGTTCGATGATTAGCTTGAATCCATTGGTAAACAAATTTGAAGCGTTGGATTTTTCGAACCCAAATTAGACAAGCTAATGAACCATATGAATTGACGAAGAAAGGGTGACACGGTAACGGTGATATACTAAGGGACATGGTGCTTTGGAAAGATTAAAAACCAGGCCATGGACATGGGTTCAAGCACATGACATGCAAGAAGGAAGAAGTGTCAGTCTCAGAATAGGAACTCACTGGCCGCGTTCCGGGGTATATGTGTTTACTGGCAGGCAGCTGCGTGTTCCTTGGTTTATTTGAGTCAAATTCTCCTCGAGAGTATCATAGTCACATAACTACAATGTCTTGTTGTTCTTGGTTCTCCAGGCGAAAATCGAGTTCATCGTCTATCCAAAAGCAGATGCAATCCGCTTTGCATATGCCAACCATCCCCACTTCTGTAGGCACCGTACCCCCGGAGTCATCCATCCCCCTCAAATTACTTCCATCTGGTTCTAGAGATACGCCGTCTCAGTCACCTCTGAATTTGGCTGTCGAATCGGAGACCACTTTAGGTTTAGATATAGGCCCAGAAGTAAATCCTACAAAGCCTGCTTCTAAAAACGAAACAGCGCATCCTTTTTGGAGTCAAGGGAGTCCTCAAGGCTGCTAAGATTGGGTTGAAGGCCGCTCCGATCTCAGGGCTCGATGTAATCCCATCCACTTTGCTCTCGTTTATCGATCTATACGAGGTGCCTCGTCTGGAACACTTACTTTATTGACAAGAAATATTAACTTTTATTTTTAGCAGGCGGATAGTAACGAGGAGAACCTGAAAGCACTGCAATCCAGTGTACAAGATCTCATTGACCGGGTGATCGAGCCTATGGGGTCGTCCAGAGATATCTCCGAGAAAATGCAGGATCGAGTCAGAGAACTTTGCAGGTTTGAATGACCCCAAGGCCTCTTGTGCGAAGCTTCTTGCTCATGCATGTTTTTCTAGTAAATTGGAAGATCAATGCAACGAACTGTCCCGACTTCTAAACAAGGGAACCGGAAAGAATATTGTGCATGCTTCCAGAAATATGGAACAAATCACCGATACTCGACTTGCGGTTGATACTGCTATCCGTAATTTTAGCGTAAGACTCTGAGACCCTATCTCAAACTACTTGTCCTCACGCTTGGCCTTTGCTTTTAGACAGACACGATTGTTCAGATATGGATTACAACTCACGAAACTCTCGTGAAAAGTAAGTCATCCTTCCAACTTTGCCTAGTCACGTTGCTTTACATGGGCTTTAGGTACCCTCGACCAGCTCGAGATAGCCAAAGCTGACTACATCAGCGTTTGGAAAGATGAATGTGCGCCTAATACTAGGGTTGGCGTTCGCGATCGTCTCACAACCCATCTTTCCAACCATTCCAACCGTCTTGTCGTCCTCCAATCGTCTCCCGGGATGGGAAAGACTGCCATAGCAAAGAGCATTGCGGCTTACTACTACCAGCAGAAACGACTTGGAGCGTCATTCTTTTTTGACAAATCCGGAGCGAAACGTTTCACTAACTCTACAGAGTTATTTATCTCTACACTGGCGCGCCAGTTGGCCGAATATCATCCTCGTTATCGAAATGCTCTTTTCCAACTCCTCCACGACGATTCCCAGTTGATATCTCGTTCAGGACAAGACCAGCTGAGTTCAGGACTAGATCAGCTAAAACAGCTTATCATCACTCCTATGAACACGATACACGAGGTTTATCCTTCCGATCTACCTTCCCTGATTATTCTAGATGGCTTGGACGAATGTGGGGATTGGAGAGCCCTAGAACACCTTATGGACCTTGTGGTTGAGCTCATATGCAATCTATCACACTTCCAATTTCTTGTCAGCTCTCGCCCTGAGCGAGAAATCCTCGATGCACTCCGTAACTACTCTTCTGATATACCCTCGGAAAATCTGGACAAGGTCCTCTCTGACGAAGATATTCTGACATACATTGATCAGCGCCTCGAGAAGATTCCATCCCGCGGATCGACTTGCTGGCCTCCTCCTCAGCAAGATATACAGGAATGTGCGAGGCATTGTGGTGGCATATTTGAAATTGCCAACATCCGCATACGCCTTTTGGAGATGTCAAGGGGTATTCCCTTGGATGAAGCGTTCCGGAAGCTTTTGAAAGATACTCGGAGTGGATTTCCAACATACACAAGCGAGTATCTGCGTATATTGCGGAATGCATACATCGTGCCATACGTCGCACCCGGGGAAAGCTTGGAGTTGGACAAGGAGGTGCTGAAGCGGTTTCGGTTGGTTGTGGGTGCTGTGATTGCTCTAGTCGAGGGCTACCCCTGAGCTCACTCACTCAGCTCCTCAAGATGTCGACAAGCGAGGCAGTATCAGCGTTGCGACCAATCAGCTCTATCCTCAGCGTTCCCGATGACGAGGCTGCTCCTATCCATTTTTACCATGCAACAGCACGTGAGTTTCTCACCGGGGAACCAGTAGGGAGTGACGAGGATAAGGAGAAGTTCTTCTTCAAAGATTTGAAAGGCGCATTCCTCGCATCATTTTGTTTGGAGCTGATGATAGAGGCTTTTTGCCCTGGGTATTTACTCACGTTTTCTCCCATAGTGGATTACGAACTAGGGCTTTACAAGGGCAAGGGCAATATGAATATGAAACTTGCAGTGCACCTTTCTTATGCAATGGACCACTGGACTGAGCATTTTCCCGAGCCTAAAGATGCTCCGTCTAACCTGGGGGATATTGTGTGGAATTTCATATCAACATGTCTTGTTGCATGGTTTGAGCTAGCTGCTTGGGCAGACATGATAGACGAGCATTCCCATATCCCTCAGGTCATCCAAGGACTTGAAAAGTTATCAAAAATACTACGGAGACGTGATAGTCTGGATATGCCCTCTTCCAAAAGACTAATCGCACTGGGTGCCGTATCAGCCGCTTTGAAGTTTATCAAAGCTAAACCGCCTGGTTTTTACAATGGTTACTCTTTTTGTCAATACTTCCGTCTCTTGTCCGAGCTTAGCCGTCTCCTTGTCACCGAGTATAATCTATCTCCATACCGAATATTTGCCAGTACGCCCAAACACACTTCTACTCCTATGTCATTTTTCACAAATGTTGGGCAAGGCCATACTCCTTTGTCTACGAATGCTCATGCATACCCTCCTGCCCATGTGGTGCAATCAGCTCTTTCTTCAGATGGGGAGTTTGTTGCGCTATCGTTCCAAGATGGTAGCTTTCGGGTTGTCCACTCTGAACACAGCAAACTTGCCTGGACTCCAAATTTGCCCTTGGAATGGAATTCAAAGCCAGTACCCCAGTTTCGCTGGATTGAATTCGCATTTTTGAACACTCGTGTTGTTGGAGAAGACGGTGACGGAATGGTGTGGTTGATTGGTCCGGATGGCGTCCTTGGTGTGTTCGGACCCCTTCCATTTCCCCAGTCCGATCCAAGGGCCGTCGTATCTCCAGATGGCGATCGCATATTCCGTGTTTCACTTGACTCTGCCCTTTGGTCTCATTCAACGGTCCTGCTCAATGTCCTCGCTGGTGATATATCTGTTCGTCCCCTTGCTAAACCCCCTCGGCTCGACTCGATTTCTGTTGCCTCGCATTCTCTTGGGTTTTCCCATGATGGAACACATGTTGGTGCCTTCAGTGGCAATCATGTTCCTCTTCAAGGCTCCATCTATTTGGCCCACGTCTGGTCTGTTGCCACCACTGCCCACGTTGGCTCATATCATATCTATCAGGGCAGTAGAGCACATCTTGATCCCTCAATATATGCGCCGCTTCAGGATGTTGGCTCCGATGTTGCAAATGGCACCCTCAAATTCTATCCGCCTGGATCTTTGGACGCACACCGAACGTCGAACCAATCGGACAACCCAAATCTTTGCTCCCCCTTGCCCGAGTTTCCCATGCTGTCGTCATTCTTTTGGAAGGGTGGCCAATATGAGCATGAGGTTAAGGTTAAGGTGAATGATGAGCCTGAGGTTGAATTCAGACCTGGAAGTTGGTTGTCCAGCCCGAAAAGTGTCATCATGGATGAATCTGGCCGTGTGTACTGCAGCGGAAAGCCCGCTGCATACCTGCCAATGAGCGAACTGGGCCCACCTCAGTCTCGTCAGCTTCGATACAGTATTCACAAAGGAAGGGTACGAGCTCTCCTTGGTCCTGGGCCAACACACAAACTTACCCTGTCTGACTTTGAGGAGGGAGTTGATGTTTCCGAGTCACAATCTTACTTTGAAGAGGAAGCTTTTCTTTTTCCCCCAATTTTACTTGATCTTTCTCGAAAATACATCTGGATTCACTCACGCACTCGAAAGATGTAAGCCTGGTGAGATGGGCCCCACATGCCGGGCCTCCTCCCCTTGACTTGTGTATTCCCCTATATCACGAATATTTCTGTCAATAATTCTAGCTATTTTCAAAAAGACAGATGCAAGGCCCATACTAGAACCCTTCATGTAAGCTACATGAATAACCCTGATGACTGAGAAAATGTACCTGAGCTCATCGCCATTTATCGCTGTCGTCCCACCTGATCCTGACTTGTGATTTCTTGATTGCAGCCCACCCATTACCCCGCCATTTCTTTACCTGCCTGCACTATGTCCCGCCTTTATTCAGGATCCTCAATCACTGCCTGTCCATTGTCCCGCACTTTATCTCAACTTTCCACAAAAGTCCTCGGTCTAGAACCACCAACCAACACGAATCGTGCTCCTGCTCGGTAATACCAATTCAACACCCACGCAAACACCCACCATCCAAGCCCTCTCTCCTTCGACAACCTCACGAACCCAGGAAAAACGCCATCACTAATATCTTCCAAAACCACGTCCTCGAACCCAAGATCCTCCAGGCATCTCACATAGTCATTTTTCGATATAGCGTTTTCCCGAGGCATTAGCTTGCTAAAAAGAAATCTATAAAAAGAAATCTACGGAGGAACCGAGCTTTAAAGCTCGTCGGAGGAGAGTTGGCGAAGCATATGTCTGCTAGTGCGACCCGTCCTCCGGGTTCGAGACGATTGAAAGACTGGATGAGTAGGTAAGTATTGTTCCGTGAAAACAAGCATTCTCTGTATCTCACCTGCCTCAGGAATGACTCCCTAGTAACAAAGTGATACGCGCAGTCCAAAGCCAGGATCGTGTCGAAGCGGAGGGGAGACGCTGGATCAAGTGGGTGGTGTTTTGCACCTGGTTTATATACAGCATCTCCGAGGTGCAGCGAAACCACGGTGTCTACATCCGAGCTGATCGTTTTGACCCGTTCGAGAGAACGTTCGTGATGAAGAGGAATACTTGTGATTCCTGTTAGATGTGTCGGGCGCGGAATCGAAGGATGTGTCAAAAGTAGGATGAGGGATTCACCAGTACCATGACCAACGTAGGCCAAGACAGAAAAATAATGAGCCAGCTGTGGATATGAAGATAAACATCAGACACATATTGAGTACCTTGCTTCCAGCTTTATATCTCGCAGCATCAAGAAGCTTGAGAGTTAGAGCTAGGTTTAAAATTTGGGTCAGATCAGGGCATCCATCAATATACGACAAAAATACCTTCACAAGCATCTGGGAAGATATCCGTGTCCTATTATACCGGTCTCATTAACACAGTATTTGTTGCGAAGAAGCATTACATCTCACTCTCCAATAACCCATGTTAAGCCACTCTGTTTTTGGGGCAGACTCAAGTTCACCGGGACGTTTGTTCAGCGCTAGATGAAAGAGACCGTATGGATCGCTGCTTTTGGTTTTCATAGTCTTGGGTTTGTAGCGGTACCAGATATAACCAGCAGTAGCGATGATTGACAGGCAAGTAATTGTGACCTCAAGTTGAATACCAGAGGAGGACATGTATTTTTGTGGGTGGATCCAGCCGATACCCTGACACAAAAATCACAGCCAAGTACGCGCTTCAAGGAAGGGTCAAGACACGGTCAGAGTAAGAGAAAGCGAAATGATTAGCGCCGATTCACCAGGATCACCTGACCGTCACATCCAGTCTCTCGGCTGCCCCGCCAAACCGAGACCAAATTGGTCTGACCAATTGGACCGATCAAAACCGAAAGGACCGAATTGACCGATTAAGACCGATTCTGGCTCAGGCCACCCCGTGACTTAGGAAATCCCGCCATGTAAAAGCTTGTTGCCCATCCAACTCACACAGGAGCCATCTTTTGACTGCTGCAAGGCATTATCATAGAGAAGTATTCATATACGGTGGACCTTGATATGCTTCCCAGGCCTTTGTACGACTTAGAAACCTCATTTATTAGTGCACTTATCATTTCAGTTCATGCCGGCGTAGCCGGCCGCCAAAAATGTAGCATAAGCGCCCAACTTGCCGAATTTACGATTCTTCACCAATTCTTTGGTCAATAAAATATTATACACCTTGAAATAAGCCTATTAGAGTAAGCGGATATGTAATAGCCAGAAAATATCAGAGATTCAGAAACAGAGAAGGGATATTAGGATGGACTAGAAGAAATACAGCTACGGTATTTGACGGCATGGGCCAAAAAAACAAGGAAACTTAATATACAATGTCACAAATGTGAGCAACGATATCAAGTCATGCAAATATGTAAAAACAGGATGGTCTAGCTCTACTTATTAGCATAGGTACTAAGTTATTGGCCCAGCCTGAGGCCTGTGGCCTCGGCGGGTTTGCTTCCGTCTTGAGTCATAGGCCTCGGGCCTTTCGCGTGCACCTGCGGTGCACGCGAGGCCTCGGTATGACCAATTTGCCAGTCTCTCTGCAAAGTCTGATCGCTGTCTAATCGTGATCATTGATGTAAACTGTAAATCGCGATGTAAATGTAAGACTGTGACACAGTATGGCATAATGTCATTGAGGGAAGGACGATACTGAAGCTCGAAGCTTGAAGCTGTGGTCGGCGAATGTTAGCCGACAGACCATAGTACGTTTAGTAGTAGTGAAACGTCCGCTTACCACGTACTCGCCACCACAACTTCAAGAATGGTCGCTTTCACAAAAAAATTCACCAAAACTATTCCTCCGAGTCCAAGTCCAGAAACAGAAATTACAGAAACAGATGTCCTCCGAATCTTCCACAATCCAGGCGAGATGATTAGCCTGAATCCACTGGTCACCAAATTCGAAGCGTTGGATTCATCGAAACCGAATTTGTACACAATTCATGATGACCTGAGCTTTCTTGGGCTGTTTAAGATGGATGTAGCCTACACGGTGGAGTTTGACCCGACCAGTTGAGTCTTGATTGAGGTTTTGCGAAAATTGTTCGTTCGGCTTCTAACTGCTTTCGTAGCTGACGGAACCGACAACAAGGTACTTGCAGGCGCTGGGACAACGTTGGAGCAGAAATGGAGAGTATCCAGGAAGAAGGGCGATAGACTGGAACAAGTGGAAATCTCGGAGACTGTAACAGTGACAGTGAGTTTCTGTCGCACGCTCAGATTTATCTTTGCCTCTTACTACTCTCTACTAGTGCTTCTTTTTATTCTACCCATTCATCCTTGCCACTATGTCTGGCGCGCATAATCGTTTACTGGATAGCCTGGTAGAGAAGTTGGAAAAGGAAAAGGACAAGAAACAGGAGACTTGATCATACTCGCGAAATCACAAACGCAGTTACATACTCAAAATCAAAATACTAATACGTACAGCTCATCGAAGTAATTTTACTTGTTATTATGCTATAAGCGAACGATTTTCCCCTGTCACTCTCGAGAATTCTGGTATACATACGAGGCTGTTATTATGCCGGCGAACGGCGGAAATTTATGAGAAACTTATATCGAAAGATAATATTAATATTGGAATCACCGATCTGCTCTCCATTTCTGTAGCAACATGGCTATCCCATAAGCTTCTCCAAAGCAACCTCGCGTGAACATCCGAAGTATAGTCATGAAAATATCGAACTGTACAGTCATTCTGAACAGTGGGCTCGGTCCAAAACTCCATATTTTGCCATCGGACTTGTGTCTGTTCTATGATTGTAGAAGGCCTATACAAGATCCGACAGTTTAATAAACAATAAGCTACAATTTTCGACCTCACTGTGCAGTATAGTGTTGAAAATGATCAAAAACCGCCTATCTCAAGCGGAGATATCTACGTTGAGTTTAGTATTTGACTAGATGATGTTTATATAGTTATAATTAAGTACTTTGAGGTAAGAAAAATGGGTGTTCAGAGGGTATTTTACTCAATATGCTCTTCGACAAAGATTCAGCACTCGGATTACCCATATATAGTTTATCAGGTACTACCTAATCAGGGAAATCAGGCGACTGTTCGAAGGAGTCCAGCGCCAATAACAGATTTTTGAACTGATAGCTTAAATCGGATATATGCCCATGCATCAAGTGTAGATATAAGGGCCCAAGACTGTTCAATGGAGTGTCTTCCAACTTTCTGCCAACTTGGTTTGTGAAAAAAGATCGTAGTTTCCGATTCCGAAGCCAAACTGGATTTGGGTGCTCGAACGACGTGGGAATGACCGTAATTGCGATAGAATAAGAATAGAACAAAACATGAAGGACAGTGCATTAAGAGGGAATCGAACCCCCGGCGGGTCGACCCAGACGGATGTAGAGGGATGGCAACGACCCAGGTTACCACTACCCCATTAATGCCTTAGATGGAACTCATCGTTCAGCATCTTGTCCATCTCATAAAGCTATCCTCCCCGCCCCTCAATCAATTTTTCCCATGGAAGCCTGAATATGCCAGTAAGTATGCAAGGACCAAAGCAGACTTTAGAGAGTGAAGCCGCAAGGTTCAAACCGGAAGTCATAGTAAGTAGCTACTGACTCAATTAGTAAACCTCAATCTCGACGCTGTGTCGTAGACCGTTCCCTCTCAATCACCGCGCGCAAGACCCGATACAAAGATACGTGTGGTACTGAACGCGCAACACGGCTAGAATCAAGCTACTTCCCACTACTTTCCTTCGCCTCCATCCACTTCAGAATCGCATCGCTTGGCTGTTACATCTTCTTTCACCTTCTCTACCAATCTATCAAATATTCGTGTGTGTGCTTTGGACATGGTATTGACAACGTAAGGGTGCAAGAGCGACAAGCTCTGGAAAAAAACGTCGATTTAATTTCTCACAAATCAAAAGTAAGAACCAGTAAGTGCTGCATACCTGACAAGTTACCGTCTCGGACACCTCAATCAGTCCCGTCTCCACGTTTCTTGCTACTCTCCATCTGGTATCCAACGTCGTCCAGAAGCCTGCGTGGACTTTCACGTTGATACCGTCGTCTGTATGTGTGAGAGCCAGAGGTTGACATGATTGACATATCAGCAAGCGCAGAAGCACGAGGATAAAAGGTACTCAACCACTCAGCTTACAATCCGCCGTGAATATAATATTAAACCTCATCCCCAGAAAGCTTGGACTCTCATGAACAGTGTACAAATTCGGTTTCGACACTGGGTCCAACACCTCGCTCTTGGTGACCAGTGGACTCAAGCACGTTAAAGTTGGCGGATCATGCAGAACCCGAAGGATATCGTGTTCTGTGATTTCTGCGTCGGAAGGTAGGCTTTTGGTAAATGTTTTAGTAGACTGGAGGAGAAGAGGCCATACAGAAACCATCGAGTAGGTGGGTAGTAGAGGGAAATAAATAGGTACCCGAATACCTACTGAGCCTTAAAATCACCTGCGCCTGAGAAAAGAAGTATAGTTTCAAAGATAGGGATGAAAGGAAGAGATATCCAGATTCAGAGCTTGGGGGCCTGGTTCCGAAATTAGCACCAGCGCGAAAGTAGACAGCGGGCAACATGCGCGCATACAAGATGGTCCGCTGCTGTAGTTCCTCCCGCTTCATGATGGTGTGGGTAACTAGGTCCTGTATATGTGAGGGAATGGCCAGCGACGTTATAGGTTTGGTGGGATCATATCCCTAACTTGTTTGCACGGCCTGCCTGTGAACGAAGTTAAAGAGTCAGTCTAGTCGAAGACGATTTTCTAACTGCAAACGAGCAGAAGTAAGATAGTCGAGTTGCATGTTATATCTGATGCACAAGAGACCGCATACTCAACAATGTGGAAGCAGAAGGTAACTTGAAAACGAAAATAGCATGGAATCAATGGAAGCCGCGGAGTGCGAAGGTGATGTGTCAGAATAATGACCAATCTGCAAAAGTACAGACTAGAACAAGTACCTGGAGATTCATGCAAACTTGTTCACGCATAGAAACAGAACTAGCCTCCCAGAAGAGTTAGAAAAGGAATGGTTCTGATACAACGCTGCGTATCTGGCGCAAAAAATTGATTAGGTTGTAGTCGAACTGAACCCTTGTATTAGATAGTGAACCATACATGCTGCCTGAAGGCTGCAGTGTGCTCTGCGCAAAGCCTCTTTCAGCGTTGGGGGTTGGAACGAAGTTGGCGCGTTGGCTGCCCAATGCTGAAGCGCTAGCGTTTTAGCTCCATCGATTCCAAAACAAAACGATAAGCTTGTTGATCTGTGTGAAGCAGACTGACGGCCCATGGTCTTCTAGAGAGATATCCCAAGTGACTGGAGAAGGAACTCGGAACAATGGTCAACGCGTCATGGGACCTTGTCTGTTCTTTCGCATGAAGCCTTGTTCCTTGGGTGTAAGTTCGGCATTCCGAGTCGGAAGTTGTTCGAGTCCTAGTGATGCTGAACAATAAATTTGGACGGACTTGAGCGAAAGGTGATCATAATTTGAAAGATGGAGACGTACTTGAAAAGTCTATCGTGCACCAAAAACACGCCTGGAACCGGATCGACTACATCGACTTATACCTAAAGATGGTGAGTCTTGCGTGGCTCGACATTGTCGTGTGGCGGGATGAGGGGGGCTAGGCCTTCACATAGAGATTTATTCCAAGATACATGCTAGTACTATTCCTCAATCACTAATCACCTGCAATACCAAGCATAGAAACGCGTGGACACGGGCCAGAATCAAACAACTTCCGATTCTTTTCCTTCGCTTCCATCCGCTTCACCCCGCGTCGCTTTTACATTTTCTTGCACCTTCTCCACCAATCTATCAATCATTTGGGCGTGCGCTTTGGACATGGTACCGATAATGAAAGGATGTAGAAGGAAGAGGGTCTTCAAAAAAACCCGACTGATCAGTCCCAGGTAAAAAGTAAGTTCAGAGATTACTTACTCGACAAATCACCGTCTCGGAAACCTCGAGGTCTCCAGTCTCTGCATTCCTTGCTACTTTCCATGTCATTCTCAACATCGTCCCAAAGCCAGGCTTATACCGTCATCTGTATGGGAGCCGAAAGTTATATATATATCAGTAAGTGCCGGAACACGACAGCTGCAAGCTACTCAACCAGTCAACGTACAGTCCGCCGTGGACACAATATCTGACTTGATCCCCAAAAGCTTTATATCTTCATGAGTTGTGTACAGGTTCGGTTTTGATGTCGGGTCCAACACTTCGCTCCTCGTAACCAACGGGTTCAAGGTCAATACAGTTAATGGTTTGTGCAAAGCAACTCGAAGGACGTCATTTTCGGTGATTTCTGCCTCAGATGGAATGCTTTTGTTGAATACTTTGGTGGAGCGAAGGAGGAAAGGCCATCCAGAAACCATCAAGTGAGAGTGGTAGAAGAGCAACAAGAATACGTAAAGAGTGTGATTCTGAAAGGAAGTCCGTGAGCTCAAAGTTCCGATCATTTATCAGAGGCCTCTTGAGTTGCCATTAGGGAGAACTGATGTCTAAAAAATTGAATTGCAGGTTATATGTGGTGCACAAGAGGGACTGTACAACACTAGGGAGCACAAGGATATCCAAAAGCAGATGGGACAACAAAGATGTGCATGGTGAACCGTAGAGCGCGATGGCGAGTACTAGGACCAGACGGAACATAAGACAACATCTAGATAGAGATACAGTAGAAATTTGAACGTGTTGCCCCACGTATAATAGTAAACTCTATTATGATGAAGGAGTGGTAGAAGTAGATACGAGCGGCGATGAGGGACCTTCTGGAGATGGAGGCGGGGCTTGGATGGATTCTGCTTGGATCTGCGACTGCGACGGCTTGGACTCATGTGATTCATTGTTGACAGTGCCTGCACCCATGATGTATCGCAAGACGTCGCTAAGAGTGATGATGCCCAGGAGACGGCCTTTCTTGCCTCCTTTCCGTTCCTCTTCCTGTGTAGACCGTATCAAAACATGAACAATGAGCAAGAATCAAGTACTGACCTCGCCTTCTACGACAACAAGCCGGTGAACTCTGCGCTTCTTTATCAATTGCAAAAGAGTTCCAAGAGAGTCCGAAGCAGTGCAAATAACGACACCAGGAAAGTCCGCTGATCTTTGTTTTAAAGCCTCCGAAATCTTCAAGTCCAGTGATTGGTAGGATCCCGAACGAACCAAAGTCTGCGGCAGGAACGGATCGGCGAACGATTCAATTAGGAGTAGTAGGTTGCACGTACGATAACATCAACTGTCTCATACAAGTTAACAACGATCCCATCTTCGTTTATGATTGGTACCGCTGAAATAGAACGCTCGGAGAACATATGTACGACATTGAAGACCGTAGTATTGAGAGTGGCGGTAGCAATAGGATGATAGGGCTTTTGGCCTTCGGGGAGGTCGGTAGGTGAGGATGCAGCGACATACGTGCCGATTTTGAGACGGCGAAGGGAGAGGTTCAATTGCTGGATCTCTCGATGGCACTAGCGAAAAAAAAGTTGATCACACCATCGGCGAACAGCAAAAAAGACTAACGTTGATTGAAATGAATTTAAGCAGACGATACTGCGTCAGAGTGGACACGATGACTTCGTGACCAGTTTCCGAATCGTAATCGACAAGGGGTAATCTTCGTGCATGAGTCTGGACTAGTACCTGGGCAGCTTCGTACAAGGTACTAGACGGAGGTTTGCGCAAAAGCGGAGGTTGGGCAACTCCAAGTTCGATTTCGATTTCTGACGGAAGAAGATGAGATTTGCGAACAAAGGAGACCTTTTATTATTATTACCTCGCAACCTCTCCAGACGTAAAGTTTCGACATCTTCTGCAGCAAAATCATAAGACGCCGTTATTCTCCAGTAGTATTGGATGAGGTGTATAATGTCGAGAACAGTTAGCATGCCGGCAAATTCAGATTTTTCGCTGTTCCAAAGCGGCGCAGAGACAACACCTGGGTAGGTTCCTGAATAGAAGAGCAGAGATTTGCAGAAAATGGACGTACTGTTCATTAAGAGACATTGTAAAGCTCCTTTTACGCTGAGCTTGGTATCAAGGATAATAAGGCGGAAACTGATTGGGAAAGCATCGTAACAGATACGGCCTTTGAGGAAAGATCGGATAGTCGACAGAGCAGCATTATGAGAGTCCTGATAGGGTGGCAAATTTGAGCCTGCTCGTCGTCTGGTGGATGTCTTTCGGCGCATAACCGACGGCGAAGGGGGAACAAGATTACTCATGGTGGCACGGAAAGAAGAGCGACTGGGAACTTTATTCCAGAAATGGAAGCCCGTGCCGAGACGGGCCATATTAGTGTCGGAGCTGTGCCAGTCTTCGTACTTCATGGACCACCCTCAGGAAATCGAACAAACTTGGCTAATTCTTCTTCCTCTTCTCATTGTTCTGTCGACTTTCCTCTTTCTGCTACTTCTATTCCTAATATGTCTCTTGCTCATACGCCGACGACGCGGCATCGTGCTGCGAGACAGCGACGGGCCAGTCGACATGAGTAGAGAAGACCAAATTGAAGCAGATGGAGGCTTTGACAATCTAGAATCCCGCTGGCTAGAAAGTCTCACAGACGACAATGCTCGCCGGGCGTATATACGAGCGAAGGGTTAGTTTATCATCACCTGCCTCATATTTCTCTCTGATCACCCTGGCCCAGATTATCAGCTGCAATATCTACCCAACTCGCTCCCTACAGACATTACTTTATCACAATTTCTTTCTATACAAGAGAAAGGTGTCTCTGCTTGGTCTTTTGAGCCCGATTTCGAGACTGTCAATGCGCTGCTCGTCCACGCTCGCACAGAAATCACTTTCCTTCCAGACCCCGCATCGGCCTCGTCCGTGCAGTCTAATCTGCCCTTGCCGAAGCTCAACGAAGTATATTATTGGGAAGTGAAAATGTTTGACCTTCCAGAGTCTACAAACGTGGCTATCGGATTAGCTACGAAGCCCTATCCCTCTTTCCGATTGCCTGGGCTTAACCGCTACTCTATCGCTTACCATTCCAGCGGCGACAAGTCTTATAATTATCCCTTTACCGCCCAGACATATGGCGCTCCTCTCAAGGAAGGTGATGTGCTTGGTGTCGGTTATCGACCACGCTCAGGCACTGTCTTTTACACTCGAAACGGTCGAAAGATGGAAGATGCTTTTACCGGTTTAAATCGATGGAATCTCTTTCCTACAATTGGTGCAGATGGCCCTTGCAGCGTACATGTGAACCTTGGTCAGGCAGGTTTTGTATTCGTCGAGGCCAACGTCAAGAAATGGGGATTGGCTCCAAGCGTGGGAACCCTTGCCCCACCTCCGGCATACGGCAGTGAACGAGGGAGTATTTTACTCGATGTGGGTGGTCGAATACGCTCGCCATCTCCATCGGCTTCTTCTACTCCCCCTCGTCGTACCCATCGATCACGGAGACCGAGGCCTGCCAGCGGTGAACTGATAGTCTCGTCTCCTCTGCGGACCTCGGAGCCTATTACTCCTCCTCCTCCCATCACTCCCATAGACGAGGAACCTGACGGTGATAATACGTCGCGAAGGTACATATCACCCACCGATATGCCTTTCCATGCACCGCCTAATACAAACCTCCCTCCATCTCCCCGTCCCAACGACAGTCAGATCGCACAGGATTCAGACTCGGCGGATGATGATGCTGTTGCTGATGATGATGATAACTCATCGGGTGCTTCCACGTCTAGGGCTTCCTCTCCTGATGCTGCAGGTGCGATAAACCCATTCTCCACGCCTCGGCGTATGCGTCGGTCTCTCACTCATTTGGCCACATCCTTGTCGGACTCAGGCGCAGAAAGTTACATCCAGGTACACCCACCTCCTGACTCTCCGATGAGTCCACCTCCGCCTACGCCTAACCCACATGATATCCATTTACAGGCCCTTACGCGATCAGACCACCGCCGAACAGGCAGCTCTGGTAGTCAGTCTACTTCCCTTGCCTTTGAAGAGAGATTAAACTCTTCTGCAGCTCTGACGAGACGAGATCCTCCAGAATACTCGCCCTTGGATGCTTTAGTGTATTCCGAGGGGGTAAATATCGACCTCCCTGCTGAAGTCATCACGGCTGCCTTAGAAGGCGGTACATTACCAGCGAGTGTTTTAGGGCAGAGTAATAGGTCTAGTGGACGACGGAGTCGCAGACGCTGACAACAGCGTTCACGACGCCAGCTTTAATGGTTCGTGTTATGCCTCCTGCATCTATTTTTTTCGACAGTGTAATTGATTCGGACATTTTTGTGCAGTATCTCAATTTACGTGTTGTAATAAATCGGTCTATCCTCTCTGCTCTAGAGTTGTGTCGCCAATGGCCTACTGCTGATCTCATTGTATTCATAATCTATCTTATTTAGTAACCACAATCATTACGGTTTCCCCGAGTATTTTTCCAGTTTTTCCAGTTGTTGAATTAGAATTGCTTGTTCAATCAATAAATTTAAAAATGCTATGGTAAGTGTCACTATGTTACATTCTGAAACTGCTCAATTGCGTTGGTGCTATTCCTAACAGCATGTTCTTTGAATTGAAGAATTTATATGTTGAGTTCGCGGCTCACCTTCTGTCCGGTATCATCGATGCTCCATAGCGGCGAATCCTTGACACTGGTCTGATTAGAATGAGGCGTAGCCATTCGCTGACTGATATCCATGACCCAGCTCTGTGGTCTGTCATCTCCATCGTGCCCTTCCTTCTTCTGAGCCTCCAAGTCTATGTCTTTCGGCCGATCTGAATCGGGTGGGGCGGGTAAACATGTGCATCCCATCGCCTGAGTTTCCGTCGTGGCCATTTGGCGAACAGGAGCCAGAGAATGAAGATGAGTAGGGCAAGGGCAACAACTATTATGACGCCAATCATCCTGTGCTTCAATGACCCTGGGTTCGAGACTTGGTTTGTTCCTGTTGTTACTCCCCCACCGCCGCTGGTGGATGCCCCACTGCTACTATTGCTATCCCCGTCCGAGTCGGCAGGGAGGCCTCTGATTTGGTGGAGAACCGTTAGCATCGCGATGATCATTATGCGGCCTCAGGTTGTGGAGGTGTGCGGGGTACGGAGACGGGGGGAAAAGTCAGAAGGAAACCCATTGTCGAAGGTTTTTATAATTAAACAGCCTTTGGTAAATGCTTGGACGGAAGAATTTTACGTTGAAAGCACTTTATGACTTTATGGTGTTTTTACATAAGTGTTGAGAACCCGCATTAGTCCCACAGCCCCACATTTGGAGCCGACGAAGAGGTTGAGTTCATTTACTAGTTGATTATCAACTTGATCATGATTGTCTTTGTCCCATTTTGTGTAGATGAGGTGAGTGGGGGTTTCACTGGGTTTCATGCAACCTCCGTAGCGAATAGATGCTTTGACTGAGACTTTATTTCTTCTCGCCACCATTGAACCGTTTGGGGGTAAATGACACATCCTGTCGATATATGTAAGTACGGAGAATCAAAACTCAATCTCCATACATGATGCATATTTCATGTCACCGCAAGCAGGCTAGCTTTTCTGGTGCAATAGATATGTTACATAGATATTCTAAAATGCAAATTGTATACGTTTGGAGCAACCATTCAGTGCTCAGCTTGTGTTTCGAAAGTGATACGTAAATCCTTCAGATCCACGGACCACCCAATTGAGGACTCCACTCCTTGCGCATGGTACAAAAGATCGAACCTCTCTTCCACTTACGTGGATATACCTTTGAGACCCCATGTAAGTCTGCACAAGGCCTCACATGAGTCTATGCTATATGTAGCGAAGAGTTTTCTCAGCAGTGCTTTTTGCCATTGTCGAAAGAAAAAAGTACAAATCTCTATCGATGCCCCGGAACTTGGAAGATAGAAAGTAAAACCGGCCACTGGGTACTACCTCCGGGACCGAGCATCCGCGTCGGCGTTGCCATTATCATGAACACTCCAGCGTTCTAGATTGTTGAAACAAACTTGGCTGTAGCCTGGAACCCAAAGGCTCGAGTGCCCTCATGCCGGGCGCACTGGCAAAATCCGTCAGGTGAAGAAGCTTCGTGGTCTTGACAAGGGATATTGATCTGATTGACTTCACTTGCTTCTCATTACAATTTGAACACCGAGTTCCACCGTCTCTTCTTCAAAACCTCGTCTCAATCGCTGAAGCATCACCAGTTCAAAGTTCTCGGCATGCCCCTATCTTATTGCCCAGCGGCGTAGCCCTTTCCTTTAGTTCGCGGAGTACTTAGTACTACTATTATGACAGGTTAAGTTCACAGAAGAGGTGATTAGTGAAAAAAAAACCAACATATTGAGCTGTGGACGCGTCACGCCAAGGGTTCTCGAATTATGATCAAGTACAAGCGCTTTTTCGGCTGTTTTTTTAGATATCATGTTGTGTAAATGACGCTTTGACACTTGCGTAAAATAACTCTAGATTGACGAGATGCATATGTATAAATCGAGTGTAATGAGTGTATAATGTAGGTAGAAAGTTCTACCGGGCCACCGCTTTCAGCTTGAGCTAAACCCCGCAAGCAACGTTGTCGACGTAGTCCAAGTCGTGATATTCAACGCCAAGAAAACACCGGTGCCGTTCTATGTCCGATGGTTCTTATGTAGGCCAAGAATTGGCCTACGAGTCAAATAAGATGATGATCGATTATTGTACATGTTGCCAGAAGTAGTGCTATATTACTTGCGCCTTATTAATCGCAAAACAGAAACACTACTATCGCCATAGATCTAGGGCTCAAGCCGCTTCGGGTCTCTGGGGAACAAGGACGCCCTACGAATATTATTGAGCTTCAAGAACAACATCACCACCCGCTCAAGGCCAATACCGCCACCTCCATGCGGCGCGCAACCCAATCGGAAAGCATCCAAGTAACCTTGCATAGATGCTGGGTCGATGCTTTTGCTACGCATCTGCTGCTCGAGGAGTTTGGGCTCATGGATACGCTGAGCGCCGGAAAGGATCTCTTCTCCACGCATGAAAAAGTCGTAAGAATTGGAAAGGGTCTGTAGAGAGAGAATAAGTGTTGCTCAGGCTAGAAGAGGGATGGCACATACGGGGTCGTTGGGGTCAGGCATAGTGTAGAAGGGACGGAGCGCCATTGGAAACTTGTCGATAATGTAGTAGTCAGTTTCGTATTTGGCCCTAACTATTCTACCCAGTCGCTTTTCGTTCGTGGTGCTATTCGAATAGCTGTGAGCTACCTCGACTGTAAAGATAGCATTTTGACTCACTCAATGTCATCCAGATCCTCCCTTGGTACGCCGTCTTCGACGAGGAGATCAATCGCTTCCTTGAACGAAAGCGTTAATGTTCCTTCTGGCCCTTCTCGCCATTTAAACTCTTCGACAGGGAATTGCTTGTTGATGACGTCGATTTCTTTCTTGTATTGTTCTCTCAGACCACGGAAGATGTTCAGGAAGAGACCATCGAGCATTTCCATAACCTCATGATAGTGCTCTTCGATCGTCATTTCTAAATCGAGGCCCATAAATTCGGTGAGATGTCGGTGAGTATTCGCGTTTTCAGCACGGAATACAGGACCGATTTCGTATACGCGTTCAAAATCGGCCGCGATACACATTTGCTTTGCTAGCTGAGGGGACTGTGCGAGGAAAGCATTGCCTGTGAGGATATTAGCCCGATGTTTGCATAATATCGTGGCGCACGTACCTTTGAAGTAGCTGACCTTGAAAACGAAGCACCAGATTCTGTCGCTGCACCTTGGAGCTTGGGGCTGTGAATTTCTATAAATCCATTTGAGCCAAGGAACTGGCGGAAGAGGTCTCCGACGGCGGCTGTGATTTTGAAAATGGCTTGATTAGTTGTACTCTAGATTTTCGTGAGAAACAGCGTTTGTTCAAAGAGGGGAACGCGTACTCGGAGGTCGACGACACGGTTATTGAGTCGTGTGTCGAGGAGAACTCGGTTGAACTGGCTACCAGAGGCCTCGACTTCAGCATCAGTACGATCGGCCTCGGCCTCAGTTTGAGGACGATCGGCGTCTTCTACAGTAAAGGGTAATCGGGCTTCTACTCCAGAAATAAGGAAGAGCTATACCGGTATGATAAATAATAAAATCTTGAAACATGTATTTGAACCCTCACCTTTGAAACTTCGAGTTCTACAGTGCCGACAGTAGCACTCTTTATAATTTCAGGTGATTTTTTGACGACACCTTCTATGAGAACGATACTCTCCGTAGCCAGTCCAGCGGCCCATTTTACCATTTGTTTGGAAACTTTTTCGGGGGCTACGATCATCAGAGCTTGTACTGATTCTGTGCGCTGACGAAGGTTTAGAAACACCATCTTGCTTCCTTGCGCACGAGAGTTGTGTACGCGGGCGCGGATCAGAACAGTTTCCCCTTCGCGTGTAGGAAGAGACGCGATTTCGACGCGAGGTATCCGAGGACGCGATTGCGATTGATGAAGGGGAAGTTGACCATAGAATTCAGTGGCATAGTCCTAAGATCTATGTGACCCTGTCTCTTTAAATGCTTTTTATTTACTCACAACTTCGGCAGCGGCTTTCTGAGCTGCTAGTTCCTGCTGCTTGGCGGCCTTTTCTGCGGCTTTTTGCTCCTTCTCTAAGGCTTTGGCCCTTTTCTTCAATTCACTTTTGGTTGGGCCCGTCTGACCTTCGACTTCAGGTCTATAGCGATTGAGCTTAAAATTCTGGAATTAATCGTGTATACTACTTACTGCTTTGTAGGCTCAGGAACTTCAGACATCGTAGAGTGGATTTAAGACTGACTCGAAAGAATTATTATCGATCTCCGGACTCCGGGCCGAACAGCCGTAGTATATTTAGCGTCCGTTCAGTCCGTTCCATCCGAACTGTCCCGACAAAGTTACATCCTTCTTTACTTGTTGTAAATTATCATGTTCTCTCTTGCTCGCCGCTCTGCTCCTATAAGCTCAACAGCTTACAGAACTCTCTCCGCCTGGAGTGCGGTTCAGATGGGGCCAGCTGATCCAATCCTTGGTACTTTTTTCTTGATGGTTTTGGTTGGCGCCAGCGTTTTGACATTTTTTTTATACAAGGTGTTACCGAGGCTTTTAAAGCAGACAAGGACCCGCGTAAGATTAACCTCGGGGTTGGTGCATACAGGGATGGAAACGGCAAGCCGTATATCGTAAGTTTCTCTGAACAAATGACTATAGTAAATATTTAACTCATTCTCCCTAGTTGACCAGTGTCAAGAAAGTACGCATTTATTTAGGCTATTCCGACTCATACTCAAGTACCTTTGTAGGCTGAAGAAATTGTCGATGCCTCTGGCCCCGACAAAGAATACCTTCCAATCACCGGTCTTGCCGACTTCACGAAAAATGCTGCCATATTAGCGTACGGGGCCGACAGTACTCCTTTAAGCCAAGGCTCGGTGTGTAGTATCACGCCAGGTACCTTGTTGTATTTCTCATGCTTCTTTTTCAGATTGCTGTTACGCAATCGATTTCTGGCACTGGTGCGCTCCGGATTGGAGGTGCTTTCCTTGCGCGTCATTATCCCAACGCGAAAATCATCTACCTTCCGACTCCATCTTGGGGAAACCACACCCCTATTTTCCGTGACTCTGGGCTTGAGGTTCGTGGTTACAGATACTTCAATAAGGAAACTGTGGGACTCGACTTTGAAGGTCTCAAAGCCGACCTAAGGGTACGTGTTAAACAAGCTAGTTAGCGTGCTCGGCTGATCCATTTTTGTCTACTTAGGCTGCTCCAGAACAATCTATTGTCTTGCTACATGCTTGTGCTCACAACCCGACAGGTATCGACCCGACTCACGAACAGTGGAAGGAGATTTCCGATATTGTCGCAGAGAAGAAACTCTTCCCCTTCTTTGACATGGCCTATCAAGGGTTCGCCACTGGTTCGATCCCCAATGACGCATTTGCACTCCGTCACTTTGTTGCCCAAGGCCACCAGGTCGCTCTCGCCCAGTCCTTTGCCAAGAACATGGGCCTGTACGGAGAGCGTGTTGGTGCATTTTCTCTAACGACATCTGGTCCCGAAGAAAAAGCTCGTGTGGATAGTCAGTTGAAGATTGTCATTCGTCCTATGTACTCCAACCCTCCTCTTCACGGAGCCCGGATCGCGAACACGATCCTATCCAATGAGGCTCTCTATAGCGAGTGGGAGGCAGAGGTTAAAACCATGGCTGAAAGAATCATCAGCATGCGAGAGAAACTGTACAACATGCTTACTCACGACCTGAAGACTCCTGGAGAGTGGGGACACATCAAAAGCCAGATTGGCATGTTTTCGTGAGTAGTATATGCGTCGGTTCCTCCCTTCATACTAATTCCTACATAGTTTCACCGGCCTAACGCCCGCCCACACTCAGGCTCTTGCTGAAAGAGCACATGTTTATATGACCAGGGATGGTCGTATTTCGATGGCTGGTCTTAATGGTGGAAATATTGAGCACTTTGCCACCAGCGTTGACGCTGCTGTCAAGGGGAATCTCTAATGGGTTGTTAAAAGTATGCAGTGCTAATTTTAATTGGATAGACTTTTAGAAGTTTGTAGTAGATACTGGATATAGGGATACCCATGCGTCTTAAAACCACTTGAGTCTGATGAGTTTATAAATGAACTTCGAACAGATCTGTAGAGCTGAGAATAATCTACAGCGAGATAACGCTACAGATGTTGTTCGAAATATGACCCATGATAATTAAACGCCGACTCTTAGTACGGCCCATAAGAAACTCTTGCCTATCAACCGATAGAAATGTAACTCGAGACGAGACGAGACGAGACTCCACTTGCCAATGAGGAGAGCGGAGAATATTTTTCTAAAACTCAGTTTAGCTCCTTTTTGCCATTTCGTAATTCCCACAAGTGATTCAGATATTAGGTTCTATTTTCTGCGCACAGATCCTTTCCAGGACAGCATCTGTAATGAGACAATGGGCAAAACTGTTCAATGCGATTCAGTCTAAGGGGCAGAAACTCTAGGGTATAAGAGGAATGCAGGACAGTGATCACGATGGCAAGATAATAAGTCAAATCAGATAAATCATGGACGAAGCGTCGTATGAAATGGATGCAGGACAATACTACGCTAACCGCCGATAAGGAAAACCATCGACAATAAACTTGCCCGAATCCGCGATAATTATGTCTGCAAAAAAGGACTTGACGATGCTACTGGGGATCGTACCCAAAGAAACGTTTTGAACGACACACCGCGACAGCCGTAACATTTCTTTCAAATCATTGAAAGGATTTGCAGTAGCGAAAAAAGATTCATCGAGAACAGGTTTATCCCAGCGAATGACATACTGAGACAGATTGCCTTCTTCCAAGTCGACATTGACTGACAAAGAAGTCAGATTAGGCAGACGAACTGACTGCCAGAGACCAGTAGGAAATGCTTCTTCCATGCTCAAAATTTGAAGATTTGAGAGATGTATGTGTTGGAAGTCATTGAAAGACGGGGGCGTTCTCTCGTTGTCCACACGGACAAAAACACCTAGGACCAACGTCCGTAAATGAGGAAACGGTTCCAGTAAATCTGCGAATGAACGACCATGGTAAACTTGAATTGCCAAAACAGTCAAGTTTTTGAGACTTAAGGCGTGATCAAGGTCAAGATAACTCGTCCGGAGAGTGTGCAGTTGAAGGCAGAAGTTTAGTGCGACGGGCCAATTTTTGATCCTCCCAAGACATCGGATGTCCATTACTTCGAGGAGGGAAGACGCTCGGAGAGATTCAACTTGCTCTCGCACCATATATTCCCAACATTCATAGCTATCCTCATCTGTGAGATAGATTCGCAGCTTCTTCCACCTGCTCGCATGCTCTGCTAAAGCATCTAGAATATTGAATGTCTCGGACTCATTTAAACCCATCGATGAAAATTCCAGGTTGAGATGCAGCGGCGCAGACATCCCTGAGCGCCGAAGACATTCCTTCAGTGCACCATCCAGGGACAATAAACTGACTTTGGAGGAGAACCTCAGATTCTCCAAAGTCAGATCAATAGATGACCAGAGGGTAGGTTGTGCGAAAATCAAGGTTCTCCACCAAGAGCAAACCCAAGAAAGGGTGAAGACTTCACCGGAGCATGTGGGCCGAAACCCAAAAAAGGGAAAGAATTGAATGGGATGTGTAGCTTGCTGGAAAATCTCGATCATAACATCAGTTGGAAGCTTTCGGATCGGTGCGAGCAGGCTTTGGGGATACTCCAAAGACTTCGCAAGCTGGTCGCGTTTTGTTTGCAGCTGGGCAATGGCGATATCATATTGTTCGATATTCGTGCTGATATCGTCCATGAAGGCCCGCAGCTTGGACTGTTCGGAGGGAGTATGCGAATCATTAGCTCTGACTTCCTCCTGGATTTGTGCCAGATATAAGCCGTCAATTTCTCTGAATAGACTGGGTTCTGAGTTACAGATAGAGCAGGGCTGAAGTCGACTAGTCCCCGGTGGATTATTGGGTGTTGTTCGACACGGGCCCATGAAGGAAATGAGAAAATGTTAAGCGCCCGAATTACGGTCACGCCTTGCTTGTCTTCTTTCATCATGCCTACATTTCGCTCGCCATCGCCAGCTCTGCCGGGTGCTTGGCCTTCCACTTATCCGACGCCTTCAGCTTCAATCTCGAACTCGATGCATCTAGATATCACCGAAAAACTGGCTTCACGCCCAGCTTCTGTTCACTCAGCTGAGGCAACACTCCCTCCAAGTACTACTTTCGGCTCAACGCCTTCTCAGGACTCTCAGTTGACCAGATTTACGCCGGTATGTCCCTACCTCATCCTCTACAAATCCCTTACAGAAAAGAGCGTCCAGACGCCAAGTTCAAACTCGATATCAGCTTTGGGTGTAAGTGTACACGCGACGCATAAGTGTTATATTCATTCCGTTTGTCTAGAATATCACTGCTAACACGTCAACCTCAACATTTGAAGACTCTGTGCCTAATAACTCTTCGAAATCAGTTCCATCCACTTCAGAAACCTACATACGCCAGCTTCCTAGCCCTGAAACCAGTCCAGACTCAAACCATCTCGTGTATACGGTCACCAGACGCGTCAGAAGTACATCGCAGTCTAATATCGCTCAAGACGAGTCTTCATTCATTTCACATAATTCAGAATCGTCTTCAATCCAGAATTTTTCTTCCAGTCCTGAAACATCATCTCCTCGTTCTCTAGCTACTGAAAGCTCTGGTTTGGGATCGCCCTTGTCTCCCATGATTTTTGTCTCTCCCGCAACTTCCAATCGCACTCCGCCTGCAATTAGGCGCATTCGAGAAGCTGCAGCTCAAACATATAGCTTTACTTCAGATGAAGGCGCAGATTACGATGAATCTGGTCTTTTGCGGCTTGGTTCTCCATCCTTACGCACCTCTCTGTCTTCTTCAAGTCCATCTCCAAGGTCACAACGCCGGCAAGAAGTTTCGGTAGTCATTGTTTCACCCATGTCGGAGGAATTCTCCTCTACGGAAGAGTTACAAGGATCGCCTCGCCCTCATCTTACTTCGCTGTCATTTTCAGGTAGCATAAATCTAAACGGTAGTAGTTCTGGCGCGATGCCATCGAACGAAGACACTGAACAAAGTCCACCATGGACACTTGCACTTACCGGTAGCTCTGAATCCGAACTGTCGCCCCCGCTATCAGCCTTTACTACTTCGCCGATTTCCGTCTCTGGTCATTCTATTTCTCCTTCAACATCTTTACGCGCTCAACTGGAAAATCCTCGTCTTACCCAGGTGGTGACCTTTCCATCACCTACGACCCTCATATCTGCTCAATCGTCTTCCCCCGTCGAAGACATCAATTTTGTCGAGACCAATGCGGCCGAGTATGCTGCTGCGGTGATGGTGTCTTCATGGGGATCCTCCGCCCTTCGAATCGAGCCCATTGGTTCAGAAATATCTCGTTTGGCTCGGAACGAATCAGAAGGTGAAACCGAAATGCAGGACCGACGAACCGTTGTAACCTCGAACCATCCTTGGCAGAAGCGTGGTATTCTTTCGAAAGTAAAGCGAATTGGCGCCAAGGTCAAGCAATTCTTGCAAGGCAAGCCAAAGGAGCGATTGAAAATCGAAGTGTCATCTAGCAGGAGAACGACGAATTTGCCGGTCTTGGAAATTGGGCGTGAAAATTTGTCTGTCCAGCCGACTCCTCCGATTCTGGAACTTGAGCTCGGTAGCGTCAATCTGGCAATCCCTCACCGTCTTCCGTCTTCATCCGGCGCTCATGTGAGTTCTTAGTGAAAATCTTGACAATTGCTAACCCTGTATGGTCATAGCCCCGCCTTCGCAAACCACGTCCCAGTCTCACCACCCAAACATACTCGCCTGCAGCTGAGGACCGAAGCTACCCGCAAGATACCAACTCTAGTGGACCTCCAGAACCTGCTGACGATATAAGACGTGTGATAGAAGTCACACCTCATTCTTGTTCTCCAGACGAGCCCCCCGCGTCCCAGGATCCAGCGACACCTCCAATGGAGGAATTGCAACAGCAGCTCGAAGCTTATTCCCGACCCAAGACCCTGGACGAGATCAAGAACAAACGCCGTCTGTCGCTTTCTGCCATTTCGAATCACCTAGCATCTCCATCTGGGTCCAGCAGGCCACCTACACCTATCGCTGCTAGACAGCGTAGGCCACGTCCAGTATCAGCTCTTGTGCTCCCTTCCATCAGGCCCCGTCGCCACAAACTCAGCGTCAGCTGGTCAATCGCACTGGAATTTCACCGCCAAATGGGTGTGTATATCGTCGTCCTAGTGCGTGCCCTCTTCCTCCGGGACTCGATATTTCTCCTCCTAGGACACGTACTGTCCGTGTTTGTGTCCCCGAGGTGGATTCCGAGTCTTTCAATTCTGGAACCGCGACTGGTCCGAGAGCGGATACGCGTTCAACGACTCGTACAAACGAAAGGGACCGGAACCGTTTTTCGCTTTCGACACTGTCTAGCTTTGCTGCAGGGCTGGTGGATCATGGCTCTTGGGCCAAGTTTGATACTAGACGCGGAGACTCTTAAGTGCATTCGGAATATGTCTTTTCTTCTTTTTCTTGTGTATACGAATAGGTTAGATAAATAGAACTGCCAGGACCAGGAGGAAGAGCACTGTATCATACGCATGGACCTTCTCAAGGCTTCACTCTCTTATTCGCTTATATTACAAGTCCCATAGCACTAGCATACAGCGATACTTTCATGGCTTATTATTTGTACTAGTAGTAGTAAACTTGCAAATGTCCCGTAAAATTATGTACCGTGAAATACAACCAATGGCTAAAACTAGAAAGAAAGCAGGCAAAGCAAATGTAATAATAAAGACTACATATGTAACGATGTAACTGGTACAAGAATTAGATCGAGGCAACACGAACCCCTCAATAAACACAAAAAAAAAACCAAAAATATATCGTCCAAAATCTATCCGGAGCCTGGAATCCCGTACGCAGGTGCAATAAATCCTCCAGCCAACATTGGTCCTTTCCCAATACTCATCGCCACGACCTTCCTCCTATCCTCCCACGCCTTCAGCGCCCTCAACAGCTGCACCACCTTGTCCCTCCTTCCCATCCTAACATCATTGATACTAACACTCCCCATCTTCACATCGTTATCCAGTAGGAAATCAAACAGGCGGAACAAACCATCAAGTTTATCAGAGGAGGAAGGGTCTGTCGGAGAGGGAAAGGCGGAGTCGGGGACGGGAGGGGAAGAGGGGCGGCCTTTGATAGATTCGGCGAGGCGGAGTAGGGTTAAGCCACCACAGATTGGGTTGGGGGTCGGAGTTGGAGTCGAGGCACCTGAGCCTGAGCCTGAGTCTGAGGTGAAGAAAGAAGAGGAGGGTATCTGTAGTGACGAGGGCAGGTGAGAGTTGGCCCAGTCTATGAGGGCGTCGTCTATTGGGGGTTCGTGTTGCTGGAGGTGTAACAATGACGAATAAGGAACTCACATGCATGAAGGGTCAAAGATCACTCACGAGGTTCTGAGCAACACTCGTTCTCCTAGCTTCTCGAGAAGGTCTTGGGGGTGCAGGACCTTTCTCCTTCTCCTCTTTATTATTATCCCCACTGCCATTGTCCGTCATCATCATCGCCGACGGCGGTGCGGTCTCCATATTTGTGTTAAAGAACGACTGGAGTTTGACTCGGTCTTCTTTCGTATCGCTGTTCGTAGGGAGACCCATCAGTACACGAGCGTCCCGGCTTGAAAGTTGATTCGGATTTTCGCGACGCATTGCCTTTTGCGTCGCGTCTCGGGCAGTAGGAGAAGGCGGACGAGGAGCAGGGTTCATTGCTTGAGCAACCATGAGAGGTATTGTGGGAATGTTTACGGATGAGATTACCGGTTCTGGAAGGGCAACGTTAACGTACAGACAAGATTGGGAGAGCAGACACGTACTTGTATAATCCCTCCCAATCGTAGCCTTCATAATCGCCTTCATCCAGTCCCTGATAACAGACTTCTCCTCCGAACTGAAGAAATGTGTCTTGTCGTTCTCATGTTCAATACGAAACCCGTATTTCCCCGGGTTCACGTTTTCGTCGACGGTGACTTTGTACCCTATTATGTTGATGTAGCCTTTAATCTTGGTTTCCTGGGCGAAGCAAAAATACTTAGTAAAAAGAAAAAAACAAGCGTTGTTGAACAAAAACTCAACATACCGAGTGACTATCGCTCCTCAAACAATACATATGCGGCCCCTTCAACACGAAATACCTCAACTTCCAGTTATTATACCGATCGCCCTTTTTCCTCATCCACCCTAGATGATCAGGTTGACCAATTTGGTCGAGAATGCTCTGACCGGGTTTAAGAGGACTGACGGGTCCTGCATCGGTGTGTTTCCCATTCCCGTTTGTCTTGCTCTTACCTACGGCCGTCGTCTCCGTACTAGGCCCCGAATATGATGAGGTGCGTTTGCGGAGAAGAGCGGGATCACGACTGAAACTTGCATCCTTCTCTTTGTCATTGTCTTTAACACTCCTCTCCTTCTCCTTTTCAGCGTCTTTGTCCTTGAAACCATTGGAAGAGGCTGGTCTACCACTAGTAGATGATGATTTCCGACTGCTAGTTCCGAATCGTGGAAGATGGAAAGACCCAGAGCCAGATCCAGAGGCAGAGCTGGGGTTATCTCCGAGGAGAGTGCTTGTGCTTTCGTCGTTTGCACTGGAGGACGTTAAGTATCTAATCAATGGAGGATATCAAAGAAAAACCCGACATACCTTGAATATCTAGGCGGCGGCTTCCTCCCTTTGCCCATCCCGACGTTAAACCCACCAAAAATACTAAGACGATCACCAGCGGATTTCCCAGCGTCGATGCTCTTGCGTGCTCGGGCGTGACTTTTCCCATTGGTGGTTGCATCCTTGTCTTTCTCATCCTTGTCCTTGTTGTCCCCCTTCGGGTCCTTATCCTTGTCCTTGGAGACTTTGTGGTCTCTATCAGCAAGCGTAGACGAGGACGTTGTGGGCGATGCGCGAGAATGCTTCGAAGAACCTTTACCCCCAGACGCAGCTGAAGCAGTTGAATCATGGGAACGACCGAAGAGTCTCCGACGTGTGGTTTGCGCCGTTGCTGATGTAGGTACCTCACCCTAGGGCGGTTACCGTTATTCTTGTTCTATTGTTAGGAGAAGGAGAGCAAAAATATACTCACCTCGCTCAGCGTACCCCTGTCCTCCACATCCTCCACGCCCTCAGATCCCTCTGCCAAAACACTGGTATTCAACGCACTATCGCTAGGCGAAAGCGTCAGCTGCGCTGGCCTCATTTTATGGAAACCCATGTACGGCCCTTCGTCGGACCTCGGCGTCCCAGGAACATCGCCCGCACCGGTGTTGGGAGGACTCTCTGGGCTCAACCCCGCTGCAGCAATTAGCGCACCAGTTGAACCGTAAGAATCCCGACTCATGGAATCTCTGATCCCTATCGCCGATGGTGATATAGAAGTGGTAGTTCCTGGATACGAATGATGTGAATGAGATTGAGATTGGGTTCGGGAATGAGTTTGGTATGGCTGAGAGGTGATTGAATGAGGCGATTGGGTCTGTGATGCGGCGTACATCTGTGGGGATGAGCCTCGTAATCCCAGTCCCTGCCCCAAGCCCTGTTCATCGTAAGGAACAGACGGCGTAAGCGGCCTCGTTAGCTCCCCGATCGCATGAACAATCCTAACCCTCTTGCCAAATGCCATGATGCCAAGTTCATTTTTGAGAACATTAACATCGTTCAGCTCGAGAAGAACGTCACCGGTGATTTCTTGTTCGGTAAATTTTTCGCAGACATCTTGGCCGAAGCCTTTGGAGGTAAGCCAGGTGATGACTTGGGGCACGGACCATTGGGATGGATGGGTTTTCGAGAGATCAGAGGGGTCAGAAGAGGTTTCTTCTGAGGTTGTTGGTTTTTCGTCAGATTCAGGTTGGGTATCGCGTACAGATGAAGGAACACTAGATATGACACTATTGTGCTGTGATTGCGGAGGGGTAAAGTGAAATGTACCAGAGTTGGTTTGGAATGAAGAAGCTGATGGTGAAGGTAGAGCTACGTGTGCTTCTGGAATCAGGTCTAGTACTGGTGCTGGTGCTTCTTGAGCTTCGCGTACAAACCCCATTGAAACCGGCGTCGGCAGCGAAACAGATTCGGATTCGTTCAGAGCTGGTGGCAAAGGCTGCGGTAACGAAAACACAGGCGCCGTCGCTGTCTTCGCCTCGGCGTCTTCTGGTTCCTGTTCTGGAAGCATAAGATCCTGGTTGACGAGCGGAGATTGGGTGTTCTCTTCGTCTTCTTCTTTTATCGCAGAATGCCTGCGCATAAAACTAGAAGACCGAGTATACTCTTCCTCGTCCTCTTCTCCATCACTTTCATCACTCAACTCAACCTCAATAGGGGGGGCATTAGACCTACTGCCTGTAGCCATGCCTCCTATCATCATTTCAAGTTTTTCAGCTTCTTCAACGGCCTTGCGTGCTTTCTCAGCTAGACGCTGGCGAGTGTTCTTGTGGTTGTGGTGCTCGTCGTCGCCGTCGGCCTCGGGATTATCAGTATCACTGAGATCATAGTCTGTCTCCGACTCGTGATCCGTATCTCTGTCGTCTCGAGTACTGGCAAAGCTAAAGCTTCTTGCTCCGTCTCCGTCCACTGAAGAACCGTGGTTCCTTCCTAGTTGTTCGATGGCTTTTTGGACATCGGTTAGTGTTGCTTTCATGACCTCATCGCCATCACCAACACCTTCGTTTCCGTTGAGGAGGATTGCAGGAAGCTTAGGCTGAGGCGATTCAATTTCTGGTTCTTCGTTTAATGGCTGCAGAGTGCTGGATGTTGGATCTATGTCCGGTGCAGGTGCAGTGTAGCTTTGAGGGAATAACCCTGTCTTGCCTGCGAGATTCCGGCCCTGTAGAAAGCACAATAAACTTGGTTTGAAAATCGCAGAATTGGTCCTTTTACATACCTGCCACCATCCATCGCCGTATGCGTCGTCTTTTTCCAATACTTGGATTCGTTCGCCTGCTCTGAATGGCACTTCGTCGTCGTTCTCTGGCGTGAAATCATGTAGTGCGTAGACGTATTCCATTCCGATGAGTTAGAGCCGAGCTTGTCACGGTCGTTGGTTGAGCTCGACCCTATGTAGTGGTGGCAGTATTCGAGATCGAATGACACTTGAAATTAAAGGGACACAACACACGTGGGACTAGTGGTCGGATCGGGATTCCCGGAATTCCGGTGCTTACCGCTTCTTCCGCTCTCCTTTATTTAACAACTTCCGGCCTCAAACCAAGATCAGGTTTTCTGAACGTTTGGACCTGTCTCCACTCGAATCTTCGTGGGTTCATGCAAACTCGGGCGCACTCGAGGCAAACTTGATGCTGTTCGTAAACTTCTGTCAACGTGTAATGTTGGCATTAACTCGGCCCAACGAAATATATCTTCTCCAAGGCAACTCTAGGCTTCGAACCTAATGCACTTATGAGATCTACGGCATCACAAGTAATTTCACATCCGTCGAAAATCCAAGATGATTTAGCGATCATACCTGTGGGACTGACTGTACACGCTTTGGCTTCGAAAGACATTGTAACTGCTCAATGATTTTGAGAGCATCTACGTGAGATATAGCGTACTCTGTGATCTGGGAGCAAAGCGTGGGTGACATGGTTATCATTACAGGGAGTAATTTATGACCCATTGTGGACCATGACTGTAATCTTGGCGCTGTGATATCAATCAAGTCATCAACACGGATATCTTCCTCCTCTGACTGTATATGCTTCAGCAATGGAAAAGAGTCATTAGAAAATGCAGCTGGTAGATTTCCCGCTAAAGATAGTGATACCCAACGACGGGAGGATAAGAATAGCATTGCCGAAAAGACTGGTGCGAAATCTGTCGTCTCCTCTGAGGACACCTGCATCGGTTTCAAATCTAGGTAAACGGCAAGAGGGAGGCTGTCTGAACGACTCATATATAAGGATAAGAGGGAAAGAGAGTGAGGCATTCGCCAACTACCAGTACCCGTACCCTTACTCTCTCCCTTTGACAGTCACGCTGGCAGTCTGGCGCTTCATAGCTATTTGCCTCCGCACGACTTTTATCCGTGTCCAAAGTGGTGGAGTATTGACAGCAACTTCGTTCCAAAAGTGACATACGCGACCATAGACCCATGCCGAGGGATTTAGGTCCAAGGAGTGGGAAGTAGAACGAAAATGAGATCCAAGTCCGTACGTAGGCCCGCACCAACTAGAAAGATATCTCGAAGAACATCAAAGGGTAATCGATAATCGTCTAACGGGATTGAGCATGTCCTTATGCTCTTTTACTGCCATTCGAGTTCGCATCAGAGCAACCTCTAGCTGATTCAGTAAATTCTCGGCCTGCTCAATGCGATTTTCGAGACTTTGAATCTGCGATTCACCCTCGATAACAAACTTTTGAAAGTTGCGCTCTTCATCATCTGTTGGTCGTTCATTGGAGCGGAGAAGTGATTCAATACGAGGAGTATGATGAGGAATGGCAATTAGGGTGTCGCCAGATGAGTGTCCGCACGAAGGACAACGCAGAGGATCTGTCATTGTGAGACTAAAGACATGATCATTATTCTATTCTCATATAAGCAAGACTACACACAATTGGAAGACTTTATTATGAAATAACCGAAGAAGAGGAAGAAGAGTTCCGCGACTTTCTCCCTTACGGTACTTGACTCGATTACATGTCCGGTACTCACAAGTTTATACATAACCACGCATGTATCTGTCGCCGAACCCACCCAGAACTTGGAAGCACGATCCAGTTTCAGTTTAGAGTGCCTGGATATAACCGCTCAAGCAGGCCTTTCCCTCGTAGAGACCACTGTGGGGATCAAAAAGGTTGTAGTCAAAGCCATTGGGAAGGCTGTGGATTATAGCCCATTTGTATCCTTGCATGATGTTCTTTCTCATTTGAGTATCATGTCTGCGGGATCATCTTTGGGATCATCCGACGAGAGCGAGGATTCAATATTCAGATTTCGCTTTTAATTACTTCGCAGAGGTGGAGGTATCAACTGATACTGAGAACTCATTTTTTCCTGCTTCTGAATTCAACTTCCCGGGGCTATTAGTATCGAGACTGCTGTTCCCACCCGTCTTCCCCCTCCAGGTCCTTCATCAATCCCATTCCCAAATCTTCAACGTCTGGAGCTTCACTTCTGTTCATCGCCGGTCTTAGATGACAGCGATACTATAATGGCAGAACTCCTGACATGTATTGTTTCTCGCAGTACCTCCTCAAGCCAAGAAATAATCAATGTTACCCTTGCTGAGATTTTCATTGCTAGTCCAGATCATCTGGCAGGGGAGATGCTCGAGCTCAATCATCCATACTTGAAAGAACTTCGATCTATGGGACTTAAGGTAGACATTCTAGGCTTTTGACTCAAACAGGCTCTTCTCTCTGTTTCGAGTATTATGCAGACGTACTCAGTCTGTAACTCTTGCGATGTTCATCTGCGTAGATATCGATTTATCACTCTTCTCCCTGGTTCCAGCTGTGTGCCGTTATACTAGTCCAAGCCCAGTTGAGCTCTACAATTTCTCGCAGAATATCTTATTCCAGTGACTCATATCGCTGTTACTGGAACAGACGAAGTCATAAACAGATAGATATACATATACAAAAAAACTCGTTCTCTCCACAGACTCAGGACACGAGCCTGCTGCAGAGTTATACAGTACACCCTTATCAAGTGAGAGGTTGATACAAAAGAAGGAAGGCAGCTCAGACCCTTTCGATTATTCGTACTTTATTCGTTTGCCTCTTCGCTTCAGTCTCTCAAGTTAGTATATGTAGGCCTTTCTAAATTACTTACCTAGGTTTGCGACAGGGCTGGCCTCCTGGGCGGATCTGGAAAGGGATCGCATTGAGTGTAAATTGCGTTGTAGCTCGAACGAACAGTGTATTCCCTGGCGTGCAATCATGCAGTAGAGGTATTCCATTCCGATGAGTTAGAGCCGAGCTTGTCACCATCGTTCGTTGAGCATGACCCTGATCGAATGCTGATCGAATGACCCAGTAAAGGGACACAACACATGTGAGGTGCTCGAGTGCTTACCGCGTCTTCCGCTCTCCTTTCGCTTGAAATTTCCGGCTTCAGATCAAGAAGCTTACCAGGTTTTTTGAACGTTTGAACTTGTCTCCAACCAAACATTCGTGGATCCACGCAAGCTGCAAGCCTGTTACTGTTCGTAAACTTCTGTCAGCGTGCATTAACTTGGCCCAACAAAATATATCTTCTCCAAGACGATAGGGCATGCAAAATGATTGCGCTTGTGAGATCTACGGCACCACAAGTAATTGCGCGTCCGTCGAAAAATCCAGGATGATTCAGAGATCATACATGGAAAGTATCACCATAGGATAATGCATAGGCGCTGGTAAAGTATATATAATAACTCGCTATCATCGATCATCAAACATCATAATAAAATCTTCCTATTGTGCGTAACCTTGCTTATACAAGAATAGAAAATGACCATGTCTTTAGTCTCAAAATGACAGATCTTCCTTTGTGTTGTGCTTCTTGCGGGCATTCATCTGGCGATACCCTTGCCATTCCTCTTCATACTCCTCGTATTGATTTGCTTCTCCGCTCCAATGAACGCCCACGGATGATGAAGAACACACCTTTCAAAAGTTTGTTATCGAGGGCGAATCACAGATTCAAAGTCTCGAAAATCGCATCGAGCAGGCCAAGAATTTACTGAATCAACTAGAGGTTGATCTCAAGCGAACTCAAGTAGCAGTAAAAGAGCATAAGGACATGCTCAATCCCGTTAGACGATTACCCTTTGATGTCCTTCGAGAAATCTTTTCAGTTGGCGCAGGCCTACGGACGGACGTTGGATCTCATTTTCGTTCGACTTCCCACTACTTGAATCTTAATTCTCCGCCATGGGTTTATGGTCGTGTATGTCATTCTTGGAACGAGGTTACTGTCAATACTCCACTGCTTTGGACACGAATAAAAGTTGTGCAGAGGCAAATAGCTATGCAACGCCAGTTTCAAGCGACTGCCAGCCTGACCGTCAAAGGGAGAGTGTATAGCGGTACGAGTGCTGTGAAAATACCTCTCTCTTTTTCCCTCTTATCCTTATATCTGAGTCGTTCAGACAACCTCCCTCTCGCTGTCTCCCTGGATTTGAGGTCGATGCCGAGTTTTCCAGCCGAGATATCAGATTTCGCACAGTCTTTTCGGCGACACTATTTTCATCCTCCCGTCGTTGGGCATCATTGTCTTTAGCGGGAAATCTACCAGCTGCGTTTGCTAATGGCTCTTTTCCATTGCTGAAGCATATACAGTCAGAGGAGGAAGAAATCCGTGGTAGTGACTTGATTGATATCACAGCGCCAAGCTTACGGTCGTGGTCCACAATGGGCTTCATATTACGCTCCGCAAGGATGATCATGTCACCTAGACTTCGCTCCCAGATCACAGAGTACTCTATCTCCCGCATATCGGTTGCAGATGCTCTCAGAATCGTCGAGCAGCTACCATGTCTTTCAAAGCTGACAGTACGGGAAATAATCCAACAAAGAGAAGATTTCCCGAAGCTCCACTTTCCCTTGTGGTACTTTCAGAGCTCATCCTAGAACAGTCGACAACATCAAATATCGATGGATTCATTGACTCAATTACATGTCCGGCACTCACAAGTTTATACATAACCACGCATGCAGTATCTGTCATCGTATCCACTCGGAACTTGGAAGCACGATCCAGTTTCAATTTAGAGTGCCTGGATATTACCGCTCAAGCAGGCCTTTCTCTCATAGAGAACACTAGGGGGATCAAGAAGTTTGTAGTCAGATCCATTGGGGACACTACTGATTATAACCCATTTGTATCCTTCGATGATGTTCTTTCTCGTCTGAGTGTCATGTCTGCCAGTGAATATGATTCAGGATCACCTCTGGGATTCAATGAGACCGAGGACTCAGAATTGTCTGCTGCTGACTACTTCGCAAAGGTCCAAAGTTGGTCAGGTGCCAATGATCTTGCAAGCACCCAATGTTGGTCAACCGCCGATGAAGTTAATAGTGAAGAGGCGGAGGTATTCACTGATTTTGGACACTCTACTTCCAAGCTTTTCGGCCCAGGTCCTCCGTTCCCAAATCTTCAGCGCTTAGAGCTTCACTTCTGTTCGTCGCCTACCTTAGACGACAGCGATATAATGCCAGAACTCCTGGCGTGCGTTATTTCTCGCAGTACCTCAGGAATAATCAATGCTACACTTGCTGAGATTTTCATTACTAGTCCAGATCATTTGGCAAGGGAGATGCTTAATCATCCATGCTTGAAAGAACTCCGATCTATGGGACTCAAGGTAGACATTCTAGGCTTTTGACTCGTGCAAGCTCTTCTCTCTTTTGCAAATATTCATGTAACACATACTTACTCTGTACTTGCAATGTTATGTTCGTATGCATAGATATCAATTTATCGAGTTTCTCCTCTGGTTCCAGCTGGAGCTTTGCAATTTCTCGCAGAATATCTTATTCCAATGATTTCTCATATCGCTGTTACTGGAACAAGCTAAGCCGTAACAGATGGACGTATAGACTTATGCACACACTTATCAAGTGAGAGGTTGACATCAGAGAAGAAAGACAATTTGGACCCATTCAATTATTCATTTGCCTCTTCGCTTCTGATACTTACCTGTTTGCAACAGGCTGGCCTCCTGGGCGGGTCTGGAAGGGAAACAGCGTTGGGTGCAAATTACGCTGTAACTCGAACGAGCAGTAGTCTCTGGCGTAAAATCATGAAGTGTGTAGACGTATTCCTGTTGACCTCGACGTATCTAAAGTCACATGTTTACGATTAGATTTGCCCAAACTGGCTCAGCGCCTAATGTACTGCTTTGGCCATTCATGTTCCTTGCTTCCTCAGTCCTGTACTTTCTCGTACTCCTTTCTTGCCTCTTTCAGCTGTTTGCTCTCCCAATGGCCCTCCCAAGCAACGTCGAATAGTGTCGAAGCCTCCCACTGTTGATCAATTTGAATTGCCGTCCCTTATTCCTGCGTTGTGCTCACAACTTCCACAGCCTCACTCTCTCAATCGTAACTCAGCAGCCTGTAGCCAATAATCCTCCTCCTTCCTCAAAGCCAAACTAGGCTCTTTTGAAGCAGCCTCCGCCTCTGAAATTCAACATGCGCTGGAGTGTATGGATCATTTTTAGGCTTGGCAAGGGCAGGAACAGAAGAAGCGTGCCATTGAGCTCAGGTGTTCAACGAGAATGATGCTAACATGGCCATGGACGATATCTCCAATGACAATACTTCCTTTACGCGTGATATGGTACTGGAGAACAAAAGAAGCCAAAGGGTCTGGTCTGGAACTGGAAGATTGTGCGAAAACAGACGGGATGCCCGTAGACTTGTCATCATGTATCCTCATACATACGACAGTGATAACTTCGCAAGAATGAATCTCGCCACAATCACGAAGTTTTACTCGCGTCTCAAAAGATACCACGGAGCTCATTGCTGAACTACTACGAGCTGGTGCAATCATCCGAAAGAACTGTATGTTACCTTCATCTATAAAGACCAGTGCTATTCTAAGTTTCTTCTATTTAGTTCAATACACTTCATGGGACTGCGTTGAAAATCATCATTTGAATCAAATTTGAATTCTACCTACCACTACCACGAAATATTTTCATTCGTCTCTGTCGTATTCAAAAAGAAATAAATGCCGAAAGCATTCGCTTGAATCGTGATGATGGAGAATCCACTCAGGAATGGGCTGAGTCGCCAAACAGGATAAGAATAATGTATATTACACACTTTGGCGCTGGAAGACTGAAGTATAACCACGAGGCATAAACAATCCTGACCTCGACTCACCATCATCAACCACCATAATAGAATTCTCTAATTGTGCGTAGCCTTGCTTATACGAGAACAGAAAATGACCATGTCTTTAGTCTCAAAATGACAGATCTTCCTTTGCGTTGTCCTTCGTGTGGACACTCATCTGGCGATACTCTGGTTGCCATTCCTCATCATACTCCTCGTATTGATTTGCTTCTCCGCTCCAATGAACGACCAACGGATGATGAAGAACGCGCCTTCCAAAAGTTTGTTATCGAGGGCGAATCGCAGATTCGAAGTCTCGAAAATCGCATTGAGCAGGCCAAGAATTCACTGAATCAACTAGAGGCTGATCTCAAGCGAACTCAGGTAGCAGTAAAAGAGCACAAGGACATGCTCAATCCCGCTAAACGATTACCCTTTGATATCCTTCGAGAAATCTTTCTAGTTGGTGTGGGCCTAGGTACAGACGTTGGATCCCATTTTCGTTCTACTTCCCACTCCTTGGACCTTAATTCCCCACCATGGGTCTATGGTCGCGTATGTCACTTTTGGAACGAGGTTACTCTCAATACTCCACGACTTTGGACACGAATAAAAGTCGTGCGGAGGCAAATAGCTATGAAGCGCCAGTTTTATGCGACTACCAGCGTGACCGTCAAAGGGAGAGAATATAGGAGTACGGGTACCGGTGGTTGGCGAATGCCTCTCTCTCTTTCCCTCTTATCCTTATATCTGGGTCGTTCAGGCAGCCTCCCTCTCGCTGTTTATCTGGATTTCAATTCGATTGTGTGGTCTTCAGAGGGGATGACAGATTTCGCACAAGTCTTTTCAGCAATGCTGTTCCTAACCTCTCGTCGTTGGGTGTCATTGTCTTTGGCGGGAAACCTACCAACTGCATTTTCTAATGACTCTTTTCCATTGCTGAAGTATATACAATCAGAGGAGGAAGGAATCCGTGTTGATGACTTGATTGATATCACAGCGCCAAGTTATGGTCGTGGTCCACACTGGGCCATAAACCACGCTCTGTAATGATAACCATGTCACCCAGACTTTGCTCTCAGATCACAGAGTACTCTATCTCCCACGTATCAACTGCAAATGCTCTCAAAATCATTGAGCAGCTGCTATGTCTTTTGAAGCTGACAGTACGGGAAATAACCGAAGGAGAATCTCGCGAATCTCCACTTTCCCTTGCAGTACTTTCAGAGCTCATCCTAGAGCAGTCGACAGCATCAGATATCAATAAATTCATTGACTCGATTTCATGTCCGGCACTCACAAGTCTATACATAACCACGCATGTATCTGTCGTCGAATCCATTCAGAACTTGGAAGCACGATCCAGTTTCAGTTTGGAGTGCATGGATATCTCCGCTCAAGCAGACCTCTCCCTCATAAAGACTACTGTGGGGATCAAAAAACTTGCAGTCAGAGCCATTGGAAAGGCTCTGGATTATAGACCGTTTGTATCCTTGCACGATGTTCTTTCTCCTTTGAGTGTCATGTCTGCAGGATCATCTTTGGAATCATTCAACAAAACCGAGGACTCAGAATCGTCTGCTGCCAGCTACCTCGCAAATACCCGAAGTACCTCAGCTGCCGACGATGCTGGGGATCTTCGAAGTGAAGAGGCGGTGGTATCAACTGATACAGAGAACTCATCTTCGCCTGCTTCTGAACGTCTCGCCATAGGTGACGATATTGAGGCTGCGGTTTCTGATGATCATTCCTCTCCAGATCGTTCATCGATCCCATTCCCAAATCTTCAGCGCCTAGAGCTTCATTTCTGTTCATCGCCTGTCTTAAAGGACAGCGATATAATGGCAGAACTCCTGACATGTGTTGTTTCTCGTAGTACCTCTCCAAGCGAAGGAATAACCAATATTACCGTGACACTTGCTGAGATTTTCATTGCTAGTCCAGATCATCTGGCAAGGGAGATGCTCAATCATCCATACTTGAAAGTACTTCGGTCCATAGGACTCAAGGTAGACATTCTAGGCTTTTGACTTCTCCTCTCAGTTTCGAGTATTCGTGTAACATACTTCTTGCGATGTTCATCTGCGTAGATATCAATGTATTGAGTTTCTCCTAGGGTTCTATAGCGGTACGCTGTTATACTAGACAAGTCCAATTGAGCTCTACAATTTCTTGCAGAAATGCCAATAATTTATCATATCGCTTTTACTGAAAAAAAGTAAGCCGTAACAGATAGATACATATCACACACTTATCAAGTGAGAGGTTGATCCAAAAGAAGGTGGTGGTCAGGACTTCGGTAATGCGATGAGTGTCTTTCTAATTTACTTACTCAGGTCTGCGACAGGGTTGGCCTCCAGGACAGATCTAGAAAGGGATTTGCGTTGCAGTTCGAACGAACGGTAACCGCTAGAGGGCACTGTATCACATTGAAGTACGCATGAATACTTCTGACTTGCTCGATACTTTTATCTTGTACATGACGTTAAATATCTAGATCTTCGTCCGGATCGTCGTCGTCAATATCATCCGCTGAATCTGGATCGTACAAGATAGCACTCATGGCTTGGGTTGAAGGGACTCCTGTAGCCAATGTGATAAGAAAAGGATCGTATAAGAGAGCATGAATCTCTACCTTCATGCGCATAAGGCAAAGGAACTTTGGATCGAGACTCTTGCTGTGAAGGAGTGAGATGAAGATTGAAAGACACGTTTTGCGTTGGATCTGGAGCAACCTAAAATAGAGAGCCATCAGCACTAGCAAGCTGAAACAAGCTTCAACCCGACCTCTTGAACGAAAACCTTTCTCTTCCAGATGGAAATCAAACTACTCATCTGGCTCAAGTCCACAGAATGACCTTGATCTATGTCCCATCCTTCCAAATACCGTTCAACAGCCTTTCTCCTTCCCGAATTATCAGCCCCGCCTCTCGCAATCACCTCCACAACCATTTCACTGTGCCCTCCACTTCCTTCGCCTCCCTGTCCAAATATAAGAGCTTCCGTGTCTCGTCCACGTTCACTAATAGGAATAAATACTCCCCAGAATTTTGCTTCAGGCGACAGTGGGGGTGGCGGAGTCATATATTCTGTTGCAAGATGTGTTAACAGGGCTGGAGGATGAGCGATGAGTTGTATGATTGTAGGCGAGAACGCCGTAGAAACGAGAAGAGGCAGCATTTCGCTTGGTGTACAAAGGTGTAGAACTAGTCTGGATGGTTCTGGGATATAGAGTGAGCGATGTTGTTGAGATACACCAACGAAACATACTTGATCGTGCAGAGATCAGGCTCATAAGAGACCGCAGAAACTTATATGTTTGTGATTGGGAGCCATTGTCGACTAGAAGAGTATCCAAAGAGTCTATTATCACCTCAATAGGCAATGTTTCGGGCACTGGACATTTCTGGATAAGCATATACCATACCAAGCAATTGTCGCACCTGATACTGACCATTTTTTACAGCTTCCAATATCAGGGAACAAGGATCCATCCATGGATCACTGTATCCCGGTATATTATCCAGATAGTCGTAGATTTGAACGTTTGCAGCAGCAGGATCTTGGACAAGACATGACGGAGGATGGAGAACACAAAATAAAAGTTTTTTCACAGGCTCCTTCTGCGCAGAATTGTGTGTAATGATGTGACGAATTAGAGGTAAACACGACTGAGATATTGAAGATTGAAGAAGCAACAAATGCTGACTAGGACGTGGGGAGTCAAGGGAAGAAGCAAGTGACATTTTTGCGCGTCAAATTCCCAAAAATCCCTACAAGTATGTTATAAATGTACGGCGTGTTTATTTACGGCTTTTGACAGAGTTCTGCAACGCTCCTTTCGTCAAAACTAGGGTATTTACTTTCCATCTCAGCAACCCAATAGTTGCTGCCACAGCTTCAAATTTAAATCCCGCCTCAGTCAAAGCCTTTGCGGTGTACTCTCTAAGAGGAGAGCTAGTCGCTTTTACGCGTGCCAAAGACGAATCAGCACTGAATGTTGTTTTTAGCGCATGATCGAGGAGGTCCTTTTGTATACCAGTTGGACGATATTGTTCATCGACGTAAAAATGGCGAATGACAGCGGTGTGAGAGGCCTTACGCTTCGTTCCTTTAGGCACATCCTCCAGCCGAGCGACTTCAGCGTCAGGCGAGGCATCGATGGCTATAAGGCCAATAGTCCGCCCGCCAAGCTCGAGAATCCATATGCCCGAGGCGCGAGACCGAGAGTAATAGGTCTCGAGGTTACTGGCCATGTCTGGAGCGTGTAGGGCGGCTTGGGTTTGATCATCAAAATATGGCCTGTTTATCCTGAGAAAAGGGTTAATAGAAGAAAATAGGGAACATAGTACCCAACTAACCAGTCTGAAAATAGGATGTTAGGAACAGCTGTGGTTCCAAGTGGTAACATAAGGCTGATGAGGGCCAAAGCCAGTTGGTATACATCTTCATCGAGTGACGGCCACCAGCCCATGTATTGAATCCAAATTGACGATAAAAGACCCCATAGAGCGAGTGAAAGGGGGTGGAATATGCCTGCAAAATCCAGTTGCAGTTTGTGAACGAAAATTTAAAGGTGAACATACTTTGCATATTCGCGGGTGCGAGTCCCTCCATTGCCCCCTTCGCCATTATAAACCGAACTTCCTTGTCATCTTCAGCCTTGTACGAGCGAATCAAGGCGGTCATGATGGTGAACGAAAAGAAACGAACCCAGGAACAACTTTGTACAGCTACATGGCGGCTTTGGACACGTTTGTGACGGGCGTCAATCTTGACTTTGACCATCATTGCTGACCATGCTTGTAACAAAGACTTTTCACGATATACAGACTCAGCTCGATCCGGATGGAAGGCCTCTCAGAGTTTTTGTGATCTCTCCCTCAATCCCCAGGTATCCTCAAGCAAAATTCCCTGGTGCGCGCACTGATGATGATGATTGCTGGATAAGAATTTCTGACTGAATGTCATACTACTTAGGTGTGATTGTCTTTAGGTATGCCTCATCTACATTCCCTGGTGCTGAATTTAATTGTTCTAGTGAGATATATCAAGTCACTGGACCAGTGGAACGTTTCGCTAGCCAGATTGCTAGCCAAGGCTTTGTGGTCGGTCAGTAATTCGCACTCTGAATCCAAGTGCCGCTGATGGTGGGTGAATATAGCGTGCCCTTCAATCTATCATGAATTCGAGGGTCCCGAACCGATGCCTTATGATACAGAAGGTTGGTATGCTCGAGTTAACGCTTGGGGTCTCCTCTGTACTATCGATATGTTTGCAGGAACCGATAGAGGGAACAAATACAAGGTGGATCATCTTTCACTCTGAGCGAACAATTTCTAACGGTGTCGATCTACAAAGATTGAAAAAACTGTCGCTGCATTTGATGAGGTTCGTTTTGTTAAATTGGTTTCTTGAACCTTCTATTTTCATGGTGTAAGTAGGACGCCAAGTTAAGCATTGACCTATTATGCTCTCTTTCCAACTGCAATGGACGTATTGGTGGTTCGTAGCAGGATATATCCATATTATTCTTATGTCTGAACCGTTCACACCGCCTACAGCAACCGGAATGTGTCTTGGAGGTACATAACTTTTGACCTCATTGGCCTTCGTGGATTAACGCTGGCTTTTTAGGGCACCTGGTGAGACCTAGCACTGTTGCTTTCGATTACTTCCCATCCCTGAAACAGTCTCGATTTTTTTCTGTTCGATCGTAGGCATTCCGGGTAAGCTTCGTTCCCCACTGGAATGACCTTACCTGAAATACGCTAAATAGGCAGCATTTGATCAACGAGTTCTCTCCTCAGTGTGTTTTTTTGCTACCGATGTCCACTCTGCGACTTTGGGTAAAGGTAAAAGCGACGATACATTGATCAAGGTTCGCAATGGGGATCTTACTGGGAAAGGGGAACTGGTGGTGAGTTCAGAACAATATCCCATGACAATCGGTGTCTTATTCTCGTCCTTGCGCAGATGATTTTCGGGAAGCAAGTAAGCATTACAGTTTCTGACATTCTCGGTCCTTTGCTTACTAACTTCATCCAGGACACTCACGTCCCTCGCGCTGGCCGTGATCTTATCCGAACTGCATTAGAGGACGCCAATGTCACTACCTCCGTGAGTACTCGTGCCTCTGCTTCTTTTCAATGCGAAAGTAATTCTTGGAGTTCAGTTCCTTGAAGTTCAAGCCCAGCACGCCTTCATTCGCGATGAGAGCTCCAAAGGACGTTGGGACGCTGCCTTAACTCGGTCGCTATTTTCGTTCATGATGGAAGTGTTTGATAGGACCATTGGTGTCGATTTGGGACCACCAGTGGAGGATACGAAGGCGCCTGAGCATGTGTGCTAATATGTACAATTATTTGAAGATGTACAGTAGAAATAAAATGCTATGTCACTGCTTGAGGAACAAGCGCCTAATAACTTGTACGTTGTCAGGTCACAGGTGGCGTCTTCTTGTCTTCTTTCATCAAGATTCAACATCCTTCGTTTAAATTTCGCTTTGAGGCATTTTTGTGTGATATCAGCAGGAAATATGATTCAGACACTATTGATCTCTCGACACGGTAAAACAATCTATTCAGAGTCCTTTGAGACTTGGCGTCGCTAGTGATTCCACCTCGTTTTATACAGGGTTTCGAAGTAGCTGGGAGACTGGAGACCGGCAAGTTCTCGATATTATTGGTCCATTCTTCTTGTGCTCATGATACTGCCAAAGGTCAAATCGCAATGATCCGCTCTCCGATCTTGGGCTAGTCAGTACTTGGTAACGCCTTCCTGCCAGCAGAACTAATTATCCTTTCATAAGACTCAAGCGCAGGATCTGGCAGCTTATCTCGCGTCTTTGCCTGAAGACAAGAGACCAACCGCGATATTCTCTTCCCCATATCGTCAGTGTCTACCTGATGGTGGTTTGATGGGTCAATAACCATTTCTAGATCGCTGCCTGCAAACGAGCCAATGTTCAAGCATCGCTCTGGACATACCAATATATGTTGACCATTGTAAGTATCGTACCCTGATATCTTCACATGCTTCCATACTGAACAACATCAGGGATTTCAGAATGGTATTCTGACCTCACCGCTAGCAAAGGAACTAAACAGCCCGAACCTCCAAGTCCGAAATTCCTTCGTACAGATTTCCCAGAAATAGACGCGGATGCTTGGTCAAAGCTTTGGTATCCTCCTTCGACTGGTGAATCGATTGTTCAAATAACGGAAAGAATGTCAAAGTTTCTTCCTCGATTCATTCACGAGGTTGAAACTACTCTTCCTCCAAAGAGACACGAAAGAGTACTGCTCGTCACTCACGCTGCCCCACTTATCGCGCTGGTGCGCAATCTTTCGGATGATACCACGCTTCGGGTCAAGCCTGGTTGCTGTTCAATAACCGAGTTTGAACGCGACTCAAACGGAGAATCCGAGGCGCCAAAATGGCTGCTCAAGCGTCTCGGAGATGCGTCGCATGTTAGGGGGGACGTCAGGGAATGGGGATTTGAGGACTATTATTGATTTTATCTAGGTTTGTAGATATATATGCTTGTTCAGTCTCCGAGGACACATACCATGCATACAAATGACCTATAGGACCAATCACACACATCTGCAATTAAGGTGAGTGAACATAAATGTGAGAGGGAGGCTGAACAATCCCCCAGACCCAGCGACTCACTTCAATGTGACACAAAACTACGAACAGGCAGCTCAAGCTCTGAAAGGATTAAGATTTTCATGACCTTTGATTGCTCTTCTAGTAATACATATTTATTATTCTTACAATTGCATCGCGGTCACTTGGCGGTTCCAAATGCTTTTGCTAAGGCTTCCACTGCATCAGCAATTCCTTTCTCGCCATTCTTCATCATGCTGCAGTCATTCAGTAATGGGTGAGTGCCTTATTTCCAAAAATTAGGTATAAATTAACACTCACTCTTTTCATCCAGAAGGAATTTCGTTACAAATCTGATTAGTATTATATTCCTCAAAACATCATAACACGCACCGTCGATTGAAAAATTTAAGTGAGTTCCTCCCTTGTAAACCACACACTCAGCATCCACACCACACTCTCTCAATCGCTCCACATATGCCTCAGCTTCATTACAAAGAATATCCAGCTCCCCAGCCCCAATCCAAGTCTTCGGAGCTTTCGCCAATAACTCATTGGGAGCCAAAATTGGCGACGCTTCCCATTTTAAGCAGTCGGTCTCAGTGAGGAAATACATCTCTTTGAACCACGCCATTCGGGATAATGTTAAGAACGGAGCATGTCTGTTGGACTCCCAGCGTCCCCCAGGGGCGGCAGAGGCGGTGAAATCCAAGGAGGGAACGAATAAAAGTTGTAGTGCCAATGGGGCAGGGAGAGGAGGGGTGAAGGTCTCCTCAACCGATTTGAGGGCGAGAACCGCTGCGAGATTTCCTCCACTGTTTTCGGTAAGATCATATCAGACTCAGGTTGGGAAAGTAGAGTAGGGGTACTTGCGCGGATAGACCACCGACTGCTATCTTGGATGTATCGGCATTAAGAAGATTATTTCCTTCTATAAGGACCCACTGTAGTGCCTCTACAGCGTCATCAACCGCAGCAGGAAATTTATTCTCCGGTGCTAATCGATAGTCAACTGATAACACAACACATTTTGCACCTTAGATAAGAATTGCATCAGTCGACATGCTCAGTGAACACTTCCTTCCCTACCCATGCAATGATTCGTGATGATCGACTGCTCGCTGAAGAGTCCTCCTAATGTCCATCCCCCTTGTTCAAGTTAATAATACCTCAACATCGAGCGAAAGCGTTGACCTCTCACCTCCGTGAAAAATATACCAAAACTGGCCAGCCTGTTTTCGGAGGTTCTCCAGTAGGTGTATATGCTCTCATCATTCTCCCATGTCCCCCTCTTTTCAATTCGAATTCCTCGATCTTCCCTACATCGAGTGGTTTCTTACCTACTGAAAGCGGTATCCGCCTTGCTATAGGGTCCCATGGGAGCTGTTCCACGGGAGTTACGTTCTGGATATATTTCTCATGGAAAGCAACATATTCGGGGTCGAGTTTTGAAATTATCGAGGGATGCAATGGTTGCTTTGGGAGTTGGGTGTGTTCAGTATTCACAGACATTGTTGTGTGTGCTTGAAACTGGGCGGAAGGATGGAAAACAAAGTCCCTGAAAGATCTATCTTTTATATAGTTCAGTCATCTGAATTTGGCCGGCGAACACCGGCTATGTTAACGAGTGGGAAAAGGCGTATCAGAGGGTATCAGGCTAAGGCTTGTAATGTTCATCCAGACGCCCTCAATGTACATACAAATCTACCCCAAATCTGAACACATTTCTTCATTTATAACTTGACCCAAGCACTGGCATAGCTAACACTAGAATCTCCTGATAGTTTTGCAAGGACTACTCTACTCGTAACGCACCCACTCGGTAGTCGGATGAACTTCGTTGCTCTCTTCGAGTGCTATCAAAGCACTAAGAAGTACACCAATCGGACGCCAAAGGCATATCGTGTTCTTCGTCGTTGACAAATATTTGGCAAAGTCTGTATGTGCCGTAGACGCGATAGAGGGAGGGCAGGAAGAGTCAAGATATCCATCCTGCTTGTCACTCACGCTGCCCCACTTATCGCGCTGGTGCGCAATCTCTCGGATGATACTGTCACGCTCCGGGTGAAGCCTGGTTGCAGTTCAATAACCGAGGAACGCGATTCAAACTCCGAATCTGAGCCGCCGAAATGGTTGCTCAAGCGTCTCAAAGATGCGTCGCGTCTTAGGGGAGACGACAGGGAATTAGGTTTTGAGGTTGGGGGTCTATATGCATGTTCAGTCTTGGACATGTACTACGCATGCAAATGACCTATAGGACCAATCGTGACATACATCTGCATTTGACGTGAGTGAACATAAACGCGGCGAAGGGGCGTCTGAACAACCCAACAGACCCAGCAACTCGCTTCTCTGCGACACACAAAACTGCGAACGCTCTGAAAGGATTAAAATTTTCATCATGGCGTTTGATTGCTCTTTTAGTAGATCACCGTTCACATATTCATTATTCTTACATGTACAATTGCATCACGGTCAGTCACTTGGCGGTTCCAAATGCTTTTGCTAAGGCTTCCACTGCATCAGCAATTCCTTTCTCGCCACTCTTCATCATGCTGTAGTCATTCAATAATGGGTCAGTGTCATGTTTCTAAAAAAAATTAGGTATAAATTAACACTTACTCTTTTCATCCAGAAAGAATTTCGTTACAAACTTGATTAGTATTTTATTCCTCGAAACCTCATAACACGCACCGTCGATTGAAAAATTCATATGAGTTCCTCCCATATAAACCACACACTCAGCATCCACACCACACTCTCTCAGTCGCTCCGCATATGCCTCAGCTTCATTACAAAGAATATCCAGCTCCCCAACCCCAATCCAAGTTTTTGGAGCCTTCGCCAATAACCCATTAGGAGCCAAGATTGGCGACGCTTCCCATTTTAACCAGTCTTTCTCAGTGAGGAAATACATCTCTTTGAACCAAGCCATTAAGGAGCGTGTTAAGAACGGAGCATGTTTGTTGGATTCCCAGCGTCCACCAGGGGCGGCAGAGGCGGTTTGGTCCAAGGAAGGAACGAATAAGAGTTGTAGTGCTAGTGGGGCAGGGAGAGGAGGGGTGAAGGTATCCTCAACTGATTTGAGGGCGAGAACTGCTGCGAGATTTCCTCCGCTGTTTTCAGTAAGATCATATCAGACTCAGGTTGGTAAAGTAGAGGAGTGGTACTTGCGCGGATAGACCCCCTACTGCTATCTTGGATGTATCGGCATTGAGGAGATTATTTCCTTCCATGAGAACCCACTGTAGTGCCTCTACAGCGTCATCGACCGCCGCGGGAAATTTGTTCTCCGGTGCTAATCGATAGTCAACCGATAACACAACACATTTTGCACCTCACATACGAATTGCGTCAGTCAGCAGTCCCCGGTGAACTTCCTTCCCTACCGATGCAAAGATTCGTGATGATCGACTGCTCGCTAAAGAGTCCTCCAACTATCCATCCTCCTTGTTCGAGTTAAGACCTCAACACCAAGCAAAAATATTAACCTCCCACCTCCGTGAAAATACACCAAAACTGGCCAGCCCGTTCTCGGAGGTTCTCCAGTTGGTGTATACGCTCTCATCATTTTTCGATATCCTCCCCCATTCGACTCAAAATCCTCGATCTTCCCTACATCGAGTGGTTTCTTACCTCGTGGAAGCGGTATCCGCATTGCTATAGGGTCCCATGGGAGCTGTTCCACAGGAGTCATGTTCTGAATATATTTCTCATGGAAAGCAACGTATTCGGGGTCGAGTTTTGAGATTATCGAGGGATGCAATGGTTGCTTTGGGAGTTGGGTATATTCAGTTTTAACAGACATTGTTTTGTGTGCTTGAAACTGGGTGCAAGGATGAAAAACAAAGTCCCTGAAAGATGTATCTTTTATATACCGGCGAAGACCGGCTATGTTGACGAGTGGGAAAAGGGGTTATCAGAGGCTAACTTGCTTCTCTGACACAAAACTACGAACAGGGCAGCTCAAACTCTGAAAGGATTAAGATTTTCCTGACATTTGATTGTTCACCGCTCGCATATTCATGTACAATTGCATCACTTGGCGGTCCCAAATGCCTTTGCTAAGGCTTCCACTGCATCAGCGATTCCTTTCTCGCCACTCTTCATCATGCTGTAGTCATTCAATAATGGGTCAGTGTCATGTTTCTAAAAAATTAGGTATAAAGTAACACTTACTCTTTTCATCCAGAAGGGATAAGTTCGTTACAAACTTGATTAGTATTTTATTCCTCACAAGTCTCATAGCACGCACCGTCGATCATAAAATTTACATGGGTTCCTCCCTTATAAACCACACACTCAGCATCCACACCACACTCTCTCAGTCGCTCCGCATATGCCTCAGCTTCATTACAAAGAATATCCAGCTCCCCAGCCCCAATCCAAGTCTTCGGAGCCTTCGCCAATAACTCATTGGGAGCCAAAATTGGCGACGCTTCCCATTTTGACCAATCGTTCTCAGTGAGAAAATACATCTCTTTGAACCAAGCGATTCGGGAGAGTGTTAAGAACGGAGCATGTCTGTTGGATTCCCAGCGTCCACCAGGGGCGGCAGAGGCGGTTTGGTCCAAGGAAGGAACGAATAAGAGTTGTAGTGCTAGTGGGGCAGGGAGAGGAGGAGCGAAGGTCTCCTCAACTGACTTGAGGGCGAGAACCGCTGCGAGATTTCCTCCACTATTTTCGGTAAGATCATATCAGACTCAGGTTGGGAAACTTTAGAGGAATGGTACTTGCGCGGATAGACCCCCTACTGCTATCTTGGATGTATCGGCATTGAGGATATCATTTCCTTCCATGAGGACCCACTGTAGTGCCTCTACGGCGTCATCAACCGCCGCGGGAAATTTGTTTTCCGGTGCTAATCGATAGTCAACTGATAACACAACACATTTCGCACCTTAAATACGAATTGCGTCAGACAACATGCTACTCGGTGAAAACTTCTTTCCCTACCGATGCAAAGATTCGTGATGATCGATTGCTCGCTAAAGAGTCCTCCTAATGTCCATCCTCCTTGTTCAAGTTAATACCTCCACATCAAGCAAAAGCGTTGACCTCTCACCTCCGTGAAAATATACCAAAACTGGCCAGCCTGTTTTCGGAGGTTCTCCAATAGGTGTATATGCTCTCATCATTCTCCCATGTCCTCCCCTCTTCAATTCGAATTCCTCGACCTTCCCTACATCGATTGGTTTCTTACCTATTGGAAGCGGTATCCGCATTGCTATAGGGTCCCATGGGAGCTGTTCCCGAGGGGTCATGTTCTGAATATATTTCTCATGGAAAGCAACGTATTCGGGGTCGAGTTTCGAGATTATCGAGGGATGCAATGGTTGTTTGGCGAGTTGGGTATCAGTACTCACAGACATTGTTGTGTGTGCCTGAAACTGGGTGCAAGGAAGGAAAACAAAGTCCCTGAAAGATGTATCTTTTATATGAAACATTCATCAGAATTTTGCCGGCGAAGATCGGCCATGTTGAGGAAACGAGTGGGAAAAGTATCAGAGGAGATCAGAGGATATCCGAAGGCTAACAACTCGCTGCTCTGCGACACAAAACTACCAACGGGGCAGTCTGAAAGGATTAAGATTTTCATGCCATTTGATTGTTCTTCTAGTAATCACCGTTCACATACTCATTATTCTTACAATTGCATCACGGTCAGTCAGTCGGCGGTACCAAATGCTTTTGCTAAGACTTCCACTGCATCAGCAATTCCTTTCTCGCCACTTTTCATCATGCTATAGTCATTCAATAATGGGTCAGTGTCATATTTCCCAGAATTAGGTATAAGGTAATACTTACTCTTTTCATCCAGAAGGAATTTCGTTACAAACTTGATTAGTATTTTATTCCTCACAAGTCTCATAACACGTACCGTCGATCATAAAATTTACATGGGTTCCTCCCTTATAAACCACACACTCAGCATCCACACCACACTCTCTCAGTCGCTCCGCATATGCCTCAGCTTCATTACAAAGAATATCCAGCTCCCCAGCCCCAATCCAAGTCTTCGGAGCCTTCACTAATAAATCCCTGGGAGCCAAAAGTGGGGATGCTTCCCATTTTAACCAGTCTTTCTCAGTGAGGAAATACATGTCTTTGAATCAAGCCTCTAGGGAGGGTGTTAAGAACGGAGCATGTTTGTTGGATTCCCAGCGTCCCCCAGGGGCGGCAGAGGCGGTTTGGTCCAAAGAAGGCACAAATAAGAGTTGTAGTGCTAGTGGGGCAGGGGAGAAGAGGGGTGAAGCTCTCCTCAGCTGATTTAAGGGCGAGAGCTGCTGCAATATTTCCTCCACTGTTTTCAGTAAGATTATATGAGACTCAGGTTGGGAAATAGAGTAGTGGTACTTGCGCAGAAAGACCACTGACTGCTATCTTGGATGTATCGGCATTGAGAAGATTATTTCCTTCCATGAGAACCCACTGTAGTGCCTCTACAGCGTCATCGACCGCCGCGGGAAATTTGTTCTCTGGTGCTAATCGATAGTCAACCGATAACACAACACATCTTGCACCTCAAATACGAATTGCGTCAGTCGATATACTCAGTGAACACTTCCCTCCCTACCCATGCAAAAATTCGTGATGATCGACTGCTCGTTGTCGAGTCCTCCTAATGTCCATCCTCCTTGTTCGAGTTAAGACCTCAACATTAAGCAAAAACGTTGGCCTCCCACCTCCGTGAAAATATATTAAAACTGGCCAGCTTGTTTTCAGAGGTTCTCCAATAGGTGTATACGCTCTCATCATTTTTCGATGTCCTCCCCCCTTCAACTCGAATTCCTCGATCTTCCCTACATCGAGTGGTTTCTTACCTAGTGGAATCGACATTCGCATTGGGATAGGGTCCCATGGGAGCTGGTCCCGAGGAGTCATGTTCTGGATATATTTCTCATGGAAAGTAACGTATTCGGGGTCGAGTTTTGAGATTATCGAGGGATGCGATGGTTGTTTGAGTTGGGTATCGTACTCACAGACATTGTTGTGGGTGCTAACTGGGTGAAAAGAAAAACGAAGTCCTTGAAAACTGTATCTTTTATATGAAACAGGCATCTGAGTTTGGCCGGCGAAGACGGAAAAGGGAGTAGATCAGAGGGTATCAGGCTTAGTCTCGTGATACCATCCGTTTCCGGTGAAACCATAAATGGGTAGTACCCGTCAACGTCTGGGCTTAGTCTCGTGATACCATCCGTTTCCGGTGAAACCCATAAATGGGTAGTACCCCGTCAACGTCTGGGCTTTTCCACGGTCGATTTGGCAGGGCGTTGCTTTCCGTGCGCATCGGACTCTCAGTTACCGTGTGGGAAACTTCGTTTGAGCTATCGCTGCAGTGATATCAGTGCAATAGCTTGTTAGTTTCTTGTAGTTTTCAAGTACGCAATGAACGATATTAAATAAACTCCCTGAGAGCCATAGAATGAAATGCACTTCATAGCTGCTTCTGTGAGGCATCCAAGTTGAAATAAAGTAAAGCTACTTTGCAAGTCATACTGCAGTGGTGCAGACTCAACAAAGACTCAAGCACTCAGGCAAGTTGAAGGCAAGTCCAGAGGCTACTGGTCCATCACAGACACCCCAAGCAAGCATACCTGCAGAGGCTTGCTGCCTTTAATAAGGTAGTTGAATCCCACTTGCTTGACTCAAGATACTTTTTAAAAGCATTTAATGGCCTGCTAGTTTAACATGTTTCGTTGAAAGTAGATAATAGCTATTTTATGTACTTGAAAACTATAAGCTATTGCACTGATATCACTGCAGCGATAGCTCAAACGAAGTTTCCCACACGGTAACTGAGAGTCCGATGCGCACGGAAAGCAACGCCCTGCCAAATCGACCGTGGAAAAGCCCAGACGTTGACGGGGTACTACCCATTTATGGGTTTCACCGGAAACGGATGGTATCACGAGACTAATCAGGCTAAAGGGAGGCTAAGGGATGCTAAGGCTTGATCTTCAATGTTCATCAGTGTTCATCCAGACGCCTTGGTACAATACAAATCTACCCTAGATCTGAACACATCCCTTCATCTAAAACTTGACCCAAGCACTGGCATAGCTAACACTAGAATCTCTGATAGTTTTGCAAGGACTACTCTGTTCATAACGCACCCACTCGATAGTCGGATGAACTTCATTACTCTCTTCGAGCGCTGTTAAAGCACCAAGAAGCACACCAATCGGATGCCGACCGCATATCGTGTTCTTCGTCTTTGACAGATATTTGGCAAATTCTGCATGCGCCGTAGACGCGATAGAGGGAGGAAGAGTCAAGATGTCCATCGCTTCATGGTCGAGTCTCGAGATGGACTCGTGGATTGGATGGGAATCCGAAGGCGCGACCGACTGAGACAGGCGTATGCCTGATTCGTTGCTGGGCTTGGGTTCCGGATAGTAGTAGGTATATGAAAACCGGGTCCCCCTGTGTTAAATAAGCACATCGTTCAACCACTATAAAGCCGTCTCACCAATGGCAGAAATCACTCGATACAACGCAGAACGTGTCTTCGCTAGCCAGATAGGGCGCCAGCAGCTGGCCGTAGGCAACTTCCGATTGTCGCGAAATTGCTCCGACCATTATAGGTACGATGGAGATGTCCATTCTAGCCTCATTGTCAGTCGCATTCATTGAGCAACTGAGATTACGCCCACCCTTTGAAGATAGTCCTAACATAAGGCAGATGCATCTCGAGACTGTGTTCCGCTTCATCGTCATCTATTTCGAGGCTATCAAACTTGCCTGTGTCTCGTAATTCCTTAATAGCTGCCATGGGTTAACGATTACATTCTAGGGTCACTGCGGAAAGAGCACACACTTTCGAGGTCAAGCGGAAGATTACCGACTGGAGTTGCATATTCTTTGCAGCCAGATAACGCACATCCGTCGAGATACAGGTGATGCGACGGTCCAAGAATGAATACGCGTTTGCTAGAAGATGATATCAGAATCGTCGTCTGTGTATGACTGGTGGACTCACATTCCAGAGGTATCTATACTCTTATAGGCCCATGCAGCAGCAGGACCAGAATATGAGTACCCTGCATGTCTGAAGGAGGAAATCGGTCTAGTGATGATTCTTCAGGGAGGAGGGAAACAAACGGTGCAATCACTGCTTTACATCCTATGATGGGATATGGGTTATCTATTCTTTCAACTTTATCCAGCCATCCAGAAAGCTCTGCAGCCAATTGATCGCCTAGATAGCCGTGAGATGAAGAAACAGATGAAGAGCTCGCATTACCGTCGTCAGTGTACCAGCTTCCAGCATGAGAGGCCAGCCGTACATCTTGCCGCCTGAGATGAATTATCAGCGATCTACGTATCCAGATGGAATAACGATTCTTGCTTTGCTCGAGACATGAAAGAGTGGCAGTAACAGTTGAAGCTTCTGATCATTTTCACAGGATGCACGGGACTTGATAAAGATTCAACAGAAGCGGAGCATGTTGCATGTTCATGGATGCATATGTATCGGATATACATTGAAAAAATCGATAAAGCAAGTACCAGTACTCTACTCCTCTGACCGTAAACGAGCTGCGGAATTTGTCACCTTGACACCAAGGACTTTGGCTCTAGATAGACAATGAATTTGAGATGTAAAACAGAAAGCTGCGGCACGTACCGTTCCAGTATCGTTATGCGGTTGCGGCTGCTGACGTTGTGGGCAATCTCAGCGGCGTAGCTTTTGTTGTGCATGAGAAGAAGTTCGAGTTCCCTCACGTTGCTGACCAGGAACTTCTTCAGTCCGTTTGGAAGGAGATGCCTCGTCTTCTGGTTGCTGCCATAACCAATCTGATAGAAAATAACATCAAATTACTGATTAAAGACGGTAAATTCTAAGACGCACCTTGGGCATGGGCGTTTGGCCCTTGAAGCGACGCCTAACCCTGTTATCAATACCCTTGGGTTTTCTCCATGCCTCCTTCACGCCGTGGTAGCGGTCAGACTGGTGGCGCCTGTAGCATGAACAGTAAGAAAGCGAAATGTGCAACTCCAGCAAGTACAAACTTGAAATGTTTGGTGCGCTTCTTGACGATAGGAATCTTGATGGCCATTGCGGTCTATGAAAGTAGAGAAAAAGGCGTAAGAACAACAATCATTCGATATTCAGCCAAAGCTCCAGATCGTCATCCCAACTTTTTATCCCAATCCAACCATTTTACGACAAGATTTCGCAAATTTGACGATTTGAGCGATTCTCAACAGCACTGGCAACATTTCCAGACAGTATACGAGGCATTTTCTGTACTCACCGGTTGGCTGGCGTTTTTGTCGACGAGCAGAAAATTGTGATCTCAAGTCCGGAGGTGGATGCCGAGTGGCCGAGCTCACGTCCAAATTTGGAAGCGGTCTACCCGATATGGGCGCTTACATTTCATTGACCCAAGACTCTTGAAGTAACTATAGATTTGCCAAGACCTTTGCAAGTGTACAAAACTGTTCTGCCGTTCTGCTCGATATCTCCACTTGTTTTATATCTTGTTTAGATGTCTTGGACGCAGGACTGCGAATCAACAAACACGAGCGGTATCTCCCCATTGACCTTTCGCTGGCCCAAAAGGCTCCCCTTCAACTCAGTACCAGGTCTTAGGCAAATATTCGTGTGTGATATTTCTGAGACAGGATTTTTGGAAAATAATTATTATCAGTGCAACCACCCGATTTATGTAATCCAGTAGGTCAAAACCCTCGTTCCCACTCCCAAAATCCTCCACCCAAAACCACTCACTTTCCACTGAACCCACGTTCGTCAGTGAGTGAATAGACTGGATGAGCTATACTCCCCAAGGTTTTCGACATGCGAATATCATCGTATTCGACATCGCGAATAGGATAAATGATATTCATTTGTAGCATAGCAATATCTAATTAGACTAACCATCCCGACTCACTGTATTGCCTTGTGTTGCTCACCTTGACTCCACCAACTAGCGTTATACAGTACATACATAGTTCCATAGTTCCCCACTAGTTTTCCGCTCGATGAATGCAATTCGTACTAGTAGTTGCCCTAGTTATCTGACTTCGTTCTGGCGCTGCAAGAACGAAATGAAGTTCCGTACATGACTATTAAAATACCTGGATCCGTGTTCGAGTTCCATTCCGCCTTTGCAAAAGTAAAAGGACTGAGGTACATCAATTGGACAGTTTTGCTCCGGACCGATTCTCTCGACCGCGCACGTGCAGATATTTTTGGAAGGCGGAATTCACGGAAGCTCCATTGTTTAACTTTCTTTCTCTCTGTCATACCTCGAAGAGAGGAAAAAGTTCATGTTCTCTGTGCCACAATTTGGTGACTTGGCCTTTGACAACGACGACTGGACAGCACCACAGATTGGACCAAAATTATACCGCTCTACTAGCAGTGCTAGTAGTGTGTCAAGCTGGGGAGTTACTTCCATTGGCCGAGGATTTGAATGGGGCGAAAACGACGATGAAAACTCTCTGATAAAAAGTACGACAACACCGAAAATCGAGAAAGAAGATTATCGATTGGCCTTTGACCTACACAGCGATGAAGAGGATAAACCTCGGAAGCTTTCTCCTCACGGCGCCGTAATGCGGCCAGTTACAAACGTGACGCCGATATTAACAACTCCTACCCTTTTATCACCTGGTTTGGCTTCGGAGCCCTTTTTTATGTCCCCCACCCAGTCACGATCTTCTTCCCCAATAATTCACAGCCCTGCCCCTTCCTCTTCTTCCCCAAAACCAGTTATCTCACGGACTTCCTCAACTCCCCGTCCTAGACGACGCTCTTCACAGCAGAGAGTTTCACTTGTAGCCGGGCGCGTAATGATTATTCCAAGGGACACACCAACACAACCTGACTTTGAACCAAATTACCTAACGGCTCTTCAGCGGGCAAACAGTAACAATAGCTTTGTTAGTGTCGCGTCAACGCGAGCCCCTTCGCCAAACCAACAATCCTTTCTTGGAAATCGGAACATCTCTGAATTCGAGATTGAAGGCGAGATCGGTCGTGGAGCTTATGGGTTGGTCAAAAAGGCTAGAGAGAAATGTGAAGATGGATCGTTGGGTGTAAGGATATCTGTCTCCTGATGTTCTCCTATCCTTGTTCAACTTTATCCCATTAGCCCCCCTTGGTGATGAAACAAATAATCAAATCCCGTATCCTCGCCGATTGTTGGAAAAAACACCCCAAGTATGGCACGATTCCCATAGAGATCTATGTTATGTCTGCAATCTCGAATACCTCGTATGTTTTACCGGTACGCCGGCCTTGGGATCCTTTGCGATCTTCTAGCGGTGCTGTAGATCCGGACGATTGGTTAGATGGAAAAGTTGTTAAGGGTCATCCAAATATCTGCCCACTCCTTGATTTCTTTGAGGATAATCACTATTATTATCTCGTCCTCCCTTCAACTATCCCAGAACATCAGCCAGGCGCAGAAAGTTCACCTTCAGATCTATTTGACTTGGTGGAGAGTTATCCGCATGGACTTCCTCCAGATGCGGTTCGCACTTATCTTGGCCAGATAGCAGACGCGTTGTGCTTCCTTCACTCACATGGCATTGGTAAGATGCTGATCACGATAGTCGGGTATTCTGCTGAACCCATCGATAGTGCATCGTGATGTCAAGGATGAAAACGTTGTTCTGGGTCCTCATGAGAAGTGTATTTTAATAGACTTTGGAAGCTCCGGTCTGATAAAGAAGAACGGTTGGGACTCCTTCAGTGGCACGTACGTATATAAGCCTTTCTTGTAGGCACTTGGTTGACCTCCTATCTCAGTCTTGATTACGCGGGGCCAGAAATTTTACGCGGTGAACGCTACCAAGGCAAAGAGCAAGACGTGTGGGCGTTCGGCGTAGTAGCCTATGTCTTGCTCGTTGGTGAGTGTCCTTTCATGACGGCGGAAGAAGCTCAAGCTGGCTTGGAGTCGCCTTTCGCAAACGCCTCTATTGCTCTAGATGAGCGTTGTGCCGATGACAAAGAATTAGAAGGGGAGGAAACGGACGGAGGTGGTGCACTTGGAGACGCTGCAGCTTTGGTGCGGAGTTGTCTACGCGTGGAAGTCAGTGCACGCCCGTCTTTTGAAAAAATCCTTCAATCCCGGTTCCTGTCCGGCGGAAATGGCACTCACCCATAATCCGCCGATTCAATACCCAACATCCTAAATCCTGAAGCAAGCCTCCCTGCTGACCTCATCTGCTTTCATGCTCATCGATATGAACTCACTGCAACCTTCTTCCCTTCGTACAACCACGTTGTAATTTTACTTAATGCAGCTATTTATCCAGATATTCCTCAGATCCCAACGGTAATTGTAGCAACCATCCTTGTCATCGATAGGAGTAACGTAGACTGTAGCACAAGACCCAATCTCATTGGACCAATTCACAACCAAGTATGTGGATGTCATAACAGCAAACCAAGTATGCGCAAGTCATATCAGCAACTTATGAGTATGGAAGTCCGGTGGCGATACTCCGGTATCCTGCCGGCGCCGAAAAGAATTGATTAGAAATTTTTTTCATCGATCCAGATCAAATCGATAGCCGGGTATAAAAACAAAGAATTTGTTCCAACACTTGGTTCCTGTCCATCTTTTCTCCTCACCACCACCTCACCTCTATCCTTCATCTAAAAAAGTGAGTTTGTATCCCGTTGATCGCTTGGATCATCCTAGATGGCGTGCGCTCGTTTGCTCTCATCAGTAAAACTCTCATCGCTGCCCGGGTGTCGTTTTTTTTCTTGCCTTGAAAATTTTTAATCGGCCTGTGTGATCTTCAGATGCTAACCTACTTTTTTCATTTTTACAGATAACGAGTAAGTTACCCAGATTCATCGACATCGATTGTTCTAAACGATGGTTTTTCTCCTCAGACAATGGGTAAAGAGAAGGTACGTTTTATCAGGCTCTGCTGCGATGACTTTTTTTTTTCTGATCTACGCTGGCATTTTTTCTTTCTCTCCAACCAATGATCGCCTTATCTGCTTCGTCCTCGCCTCAATCGTTGTTATCAATGTTTCTAAATCGTCGAACCATCGTGCTGACCATCCACGAATCATCAAATCATCGTTGGTCTGGTTTGGTCTTCCGTATTTGCATCTTCTGCTTGGTATCATATAGTCGGTGAGTATTTTATCTGTCTCTCTTGCTACTATCAACGAGGCTAAGCATGTAAATTTATTTAGCACGTTAACGTCGTGGGTACGTATTTCCTGTTTGGGTATCTAGTCGAAAAGTCATCGTGACCACTTTCCAGTCATCGGTCACGTCGACTCCGGCAAGTCCACCACCACTGGACACTTGATCTACAAATGTGGTGGTATCGACAAACGTACAATTGAAAAGTTCGAGAAGGAAGCTGCTGAGCTCGGCAAAGGTTCATTCAAATATGGTACGCTTTTTTACAGTCAACCCGGGATGTCTTTAATCTATTTTGTAGCCTGGGTTTTGGACAAGCTAAAGGCTGAGCGTGAGCGTGGTATCACCATTGATATCGCCCTCTGGAAGTTCGAGACTCCTAAATTCGTGGTCACCGTACGCGCTACAATTTTCGCTTATCGATCTTATCAGCTAATTGAATCTTTCAAAGGTCATTGACGCTCCTGGACACCGTGACTTTATCAAGAACATGATTACTGGTACCTCCCAGGCCGATTGTGCTGTTCTCATCATTGCCGGTGGTACTGGTGAGTTCGAGGCTGGTATCTCCAAAGATGGCCAGACTCGTGAGCACGCTCTGCTTGCTTTCACTCTCGGTGTGCGTCAGCTCATCGTTGCCGTCAACAAGATGGACACCACCAAAGTACGTACCGATATTTCAGTCTGCCCATTGTACTTATTTTATTTTAGTGGAGCGAGGACCGATTCAATGAAATTATCAAGGAAACCTCCACCTTCATCAAAAAGGTTGGCTACAACCCCAAGGCTGTCGCCTTCGTGCCCATCTCAGGATGGCACGGTGACAACATGTTGGAGGAATCCGCCAACATGCCATGGTACAAGGGCTGGTCCAGGGAGACCAAGGCTGGTGTTGTCAAGGGCAAAACCCTTCTTGACGCCATCGACGCCATCGAGCCCCCAGTTCGTCCTTCCGACAAACCTCTCCGTCTTCCTCTCCAGGATGTCTACAAAATCGGTGGTATCGGTACTGTGCCCGTCGGTCGTGTTGAGACTGGTATCATCAAGGCTGGAATGGTTGTCACCTTTGCTCCATCAAACGTGACCACTGAAGTCAAGTCTGTCGAAATGCACCACGAACAGCTCGAGCAGGGTACCCCTGGTGACAACGTCGGTTTCAACGTCAAGTGAGATTAATTTTAACCTATGCGTCTTGCGATGCTCATCTGTATCACTAGGAACGTCTCTGTCAAGGATATTCGTCGTGGTAACGTCGCCTCCGACTCCAAGAACGACCCCGCCAAGGAGGCTGCTTCCTTCAATGCCCAGGTCATCGTCCTCAACCACCCCGGTCAAATTGGTGCCGGTTACGCACCTGTCCTTGATTGCCACACCGCCCACATTGCCTGTAAATTCGCCGAGCTCATTGAGAAGATTGACCGACGAACTGGAAAGTCCATCGAGGCTAGCCCCAAATTCGTCAAGTCTGGTGATGCATGCATTGTCAAGCTCATTCCTTCCAAGCCGATGGTTCGTGTGATGATCCAGTATACCAGTGTTGCAATAACTAATTATCCCCATAGTGTGTTGAATCCTACAATGAGTACCCCCCTCTTGGTCGTTTCGCTGTCCGTGACATGAGGCAGACCGTCGCTGTCGGTATCATCAAGTCCGTTGACAAGACCGACAAGTCTGGTGGAAAAGGTAAAGTGGCCGCCCTTGTTTTTCTTCTTTTTTGCTTACGACCTTTTTTCTTACAGTGACAAAGTCTGCCGAGAAGGCTGCCAAGAAGAAGTAAATAGATGTAGAATTATTGTATTTTTCTCTCATCTCTTTTCTTCTTTGTTGTCTATCATCGGTTCTCCGCATACTTGTCATTGTCATTCCTACTACCTACCGCTGCAATTTTGTATCCATGTTATATACGCTGCTCGTGGAGGATAACCTCTACATGTTCTATTACGCCAATAATGTCATGACCTTTCCGGAGACCATATTCCGCGAGAATTAATTTCAGAAAATATTTTTTGAAACTGGTGGATCGTGGGTGTCGATATTCGTTCGCCCCGAGTCTGAAATTCCTTACTGCAGACTGCATCAATTAAGGGGGACGAACCGTCCGTGGAAGGCACTAAGCTTCAATATTCCCCACCCTTCTGCCAAGTACCTATCGAGAATAGTCGACTTTCCTGGGCAATTCAACATAGTGACATCCTAAGCTTCCCAGAACTCAACATGACGATGTATGATTTTGGAAGCAACCGCTGGTAAAGAAACAGAGCCTACGTTTGAAAATGTATGAATCGTCTTCAGCGCCATATTATTTTTTCAAAGTATATATCCCTCCAGGCAATGTCTATTCGAATCTCGCTCGCTCTTCATAGGCTGAGGTGTGGGTGGGGATGTTGCCCGAATAAAAAACTACTGAGGATCCTTCGATGGAACGCGTCCAGCATGGCGATTGTAGTTTTTCGTCATCTTTGCTATCTATATAGTACGAATAAATCTCTAAAGACTACTTGTCACACCCAGTCCGCGTCGCACCACCGAGCCTACAGGTTCGTCAACTTCGTTCTCTGAGCCTGGGACACCGACATCGTCGATAACCTGGAATGATTACAACTTAGCGCACATCGAACCACGACGAAAGTATGTCAGTACCTTGCCATTAGCAATCTGTATATCCTCAAATCCCCAGTCCCTTTGTACACCACCGGTAAGAAAATCTGCTTCCGCTTGTCTCTTTATCTCCCATTTCAACTCACCTGTTGCTCTCACAAACTCAGTCAAAGAGCAACAACCAACCCTTAAAGGTAGCTCCTTATCACCAGCGAGCTCTCTAGCAAAGGCAATCACCGTACCGGCATGGCTGACCAGAAGAACTCGCTTATGGTCAGGAAAACGTTCTTCCACTTCAGCAATGAGGTCGGATAGAACTATCTTAGCTCGATCGTGTACCCGGTCCACGTCTTCGCCTTTTCGAGACGGGTAATGGATAGACGACCATCCATTTGGGTCTATTTCATCGAAATATGCCTTCAGCACGGAGGCAGAGGCGGGGCGTGGATGGAGTCCTGTTCCGGGTGCCGCAGGAGAGTACCATTCGGACAAGCCTAGCAATATGGGCTATTAACAAGCATAGTCTTGATAAATTGAAAAACACACCATGCTCAACATATATCGGCAGTCCTAATATCTTTGCTGTAGGCTGAGAAGTTTGAAGACAGCGATCTGTGTTGACACGATCTCCCCTTGAGCAATGCGATCGTTTAGGAAAACTGGACGAATTCACAGTACGGGGAGGAGAATATCAAAGATGGTCGCTGATCTTCGTCTAAAGACAAAATATAATTTGCAAGTTCTTGCGCTTGGGCCTATATGGAATAATCAGTCTGGGTTCGATCGATGGTTGGATTAAGACTGACAATACCAAATACAGTCAAGGGGGGATCTTTGGGAAGTCCCGTGGGGCTCTCCCTTCAGAGAAAATTAAACGAGTTAATTTTTTCTAGCTGAGTAGCTACCATTTAGTTGCAATCCAGTTTAGTCGGAACCCTATCATTCCATCAAACCTATTGAGGAATTGAAAGGTTAAAGAAGCACTGGACTTACCATGCCTAGCAAGGTAGATAGTTTCGATCATGAAGGTACTAAGTAAGTTCGCACAACTTGGCACGTTCCAAAAAACAAAAAGCAAACATTCCACAAAAATAGGCTGGACGTGGCGGCCCGGCTGACAGAGGTGTTTCTGTCAGGCAAGTACTGAGTTCATCGGTTGAAGACTGAGTACTGAAAGTTCGAAGGCGAGTAGACAAATGTTTATTCAATGCACGCCCACGCGCTACCAAGGTCAAAAGTCATTCGAAAAGTTTCAGATCTCAATGTCCCTTCGTTCTCGATGGGTGGCTCCAACCTCCGGGCGAAGAACTGTACACGAAATATCACTGTGGAGGGCCTTGCCATTCACTGTCTACAGTTACCATATTTCTGCTTTCGTTCTCAACACAATTTCAGCTGATAATCTGCGCGTTGAAGTTTACATATAGTTTACAATTTGGCGCCATGTCTGGCCTCATTTACAAATATTCCAGCTGCTCCCATTCCCGACCCTTGGAAAAACGTTAGCATTGTGACAAGCTGGTAAACATAATGTACCTACCAACACACATGCTTGTGACAAGCAGCTGTTTGTCCTTACGCTTGAGTTCAGCCAGACCAGTGACGACTTGACGGGTACCAGCTAAGGAGCAGATTAAAACAAGTACTAGAAAGGAAAGCACAACGTACTCATTCCAAGAGGATGACTGATGGCGATTGCTCCCCCATTGGGATTGATCTTTTCGATAGGAATGCCGAGCTCTTCTACGCAATACGCGAATTGTGATGCAAAGGCTTCGTTGATCTGCATCCAGTTGTCAACACCCAACCGGGACCACAATTGATTAAGGATGCATACCTCATAAACGTCAATATCATCTTTTGATAACCCAGCCATCTCGAGAACCTTGGGCACAGCAACGACCGGCGAAATACCCATTATCTTTGGCTCAACACTGACGACTGCGCTGGTAACGTATTTCCCGATAATTTCCATTCCTTCCTTCTCAGCATTTGCACGAGTGGTGAGGACACAGATAGCAGCTCCATCACCTACTCCAGAGGCATTACCGGCGGTTGTAGTGGATGGAGTCCATTGTGGGAAGGCCGATTTAAGGGCAGCGAGGCCTTCGGCGGTTACACCAGGACGAATGGTATCGTCGACGGATATGGTGGCTCCCCGAACAGTGATGGGGATAATCTCATCTGCAAAAACACCTTTGGCGGAAGCCTGACAGGTAATTGAGTTTAAAGACGACGATTCGAGCAAGTGGATTCACCTCACTCGCACGAGTGTGGGAGATTAACGCGTAATGGTCTTGTTTCTCCCTTGAAACTTTGAACACTTCAGCTACCATCTCGGAGGTCCACCTACAGTAACAGTGTTATTAAAAGCGATTTGCGAGAAACTGCATTTACCCCATAGGCTGCGAGGATATGATCAGCTACGGGAACATTAAATCATACGAGATGTACATACTTGGACACAATCATGAGCTTCGGCATTTTCTGCGACTATTGCACTGATCTCTGGGGTTGGACGTGGACTGAGTATCCGGATTATTCAAAGGCAGAGTATAATGAGAAGCAGAGGCGCACTTTAAGCTCATGCTATCTGTCCCAGCAGCGATACCGAGAGTAATTTCACCAGATTTGATACCTTGTGCAATATTTCGAATAGACATGAGGCCTGATGAACACAGACGATTCACGGTTGAGATTGGAACAGAATGAGGAAAACCTGCTGCCAGTGCTGCAGCTCGCGAGACATATAGAGGAGACGGAGGATGGCAGGTTCCTGTACAAAACTTAGCAATTCCTCGGCCTTGATTAAGACATGACATACCGACGCAGATGTCGTCAACCATCGCAGGGTTAATCTTTGTCCTAGAGATAGTTTCCTATGAAGTACTTGAGCAACTTGGTGGAAGGATTGATAAGTCATGTACTTTGAACAAATGGTACAGCATCTCGTCAACCGGGACGTCTTTGAGCTGACCTTTCTTTGCACGTCCAATTGCCGTCCGTTTCGCGAAAGTAATGACTACATCGTCAGGATGCTTTTCCAGAACGGCAGCAAGCCCGCGAGAAGTTCGCGTGCTCATCGCGCGGATAGAGCTGGGAAACGAGATGAACTTTCGTGAGAGCATTGGACGACAGAATCCCGACATTTCAGATGGTTTTTAAAGCACCCGCGTTTCCGATCCGGAACGACTTTGTTCCTATCACATGACTCAGGCGCTCAAGACACTTCTTTATTTGCGAACGAGTATGTACAAAAGACAGCTAGCTAGGCTGCGGACTCTCCCCCAAAGGTGGCTTTTTGACTAACCGATTCAGACTGGCTTCGGATCACAAGAATACAGCTGCCCAAGTCGTTAGTGGCACTTTCTCCTTGACACCTTCTTCATGGACTAATGAACAATATATTTAGGCGAAGGCTCTAGCAGCGCACCATAGTAGTTCCTGAGCCGGCTCAACTTTTTTCATCTTGAGCACTCCTCCAACCTGGTCATGCACTGTGCAGTTTGTTCTTTTTGTTCAAGATATAGGTTTTTAAACGAGTTTTGACTGAGATAACAGTGATACTTTACCGTCGGACGCCATTTTGGAGAACTTTTTGGAGAACTCGTCGCATTGTCAAACGCCGTAATGAAGCCTGGCACAGCGTACTCGGTGATTAGACCTTGCTATCAATGGGTCTTATGGTGCGCTTTTCTTCTTAAATCCGAGCACTGAACGTATAACGTCCAACGTCGAACCAGAGGGTAATCAGGGAGACCTCTGGAGCAGATCTACTTGCGAGATCGCTGTCCTGCCCATTAACCACTTTCTAACCTTTCCTTAGGGACCTCTCGGCATAACTCGTACTATAAAGATCCGCAAGGAGCTTCGGATTATTACTCAACAGGGTGCTCTCTCACTCTACTCAGTGTTCCAAATCCACTCGTGTTGTTCCGTTCTGTCTCTGAATCAATGCTAGTAACAAATATGAAAGTCACTGCCGCAAACACAGGTTGGAACGAGGGCTCCACTAGTGGGACCTGCTGCAAGGATTGCACATTTGGTCTTCGTTGATCTTTAACTTGGACTCGTTACAAATGGTGCCCGGCGCAATCACGAAGACGGCAGGGTGGGAACGAAAGAGAAAAGAGATGCAAAGAAGATGCAAAGAAGGAAGTCAAAATGGGAGTCAACAGACCCGTAACGCTCGTTCAAGACAACCAAAACCGTATCGAAGCAGGAAAATATCCAGTTTGTTTCAGTTTGTCACGGACGCTTCTTGTCCGGAGAGATTCTTCAACACGATGACGCCGTTGATCAACCCAACAAAATTCGAAGAGAAATAGCAAGACAGTGAGGATTCTTGTGATTGCGAGCGGCTATCAATCTGAAGCGCGCGTCTATTCTGCAAATGTGGAAGGCCGTAACAAAGGCGATTTTCGTCATTAAGTGCTGCAAATCTCTGCTTACACCAACATTCGCTCTATAGCCATACGGCCCAACAGTCATTCCGAAGGCTGACAATTTTCGGACAAATGCAATGTAGCGAATGTTGCAGTGACCGGAACAAAGGCTCTCGCTCAGTACCCAAGCTATTCCTGTGCTTTGGCACGTGGCAGCGATCCTTCAATATGGATTGTTCTTTCAATGTTTTTAACTACGTTTAGATGCTTCTGGGGAGCCGCTCCATTGCTAAATCTCAAGATCTCAAGCTTCGCCAAACGTCATCTTTGCCCAAGTATTCTCGCCTGCTGGTGGAGTATTCGAGCAGCCAACAGTACTAGAGGGCCAGCACTGGGCCTATTGGACTCCGAAGGAGCGAATGCGCAACCCCGCCGGCCTGCTATACATTCCTGGTGGAAGGAGGAAGGTTTATTCCTTTTTGGAATGCATAGTCCGATGATAGATGTTGCCAACCGTAGGGTTTATCTCTCTCTTGAGACGGTCCATTCTCGCGCTCACATTCTGTGCTATAATCATGGCATACCCATGTCGCTTGGATGAGCTATATATCAAGCAGATCAATGACAGGAACGATGTTCGGAGACATCTTTCGCCTTCTCGCTGTCGCCCAATTCATTGTGAGAGTTTCTCAATTTGGCACTTCATTTGTTTCTCTGGCCATGTTCTTGATTAAGATAAAAACTCCCGATCACAGCCTTATACAAAGTGTAATCTCTTACGAGTTAAGATCATAAACACAAAGACGACGCACGAAATATGTTCCATCAAAGGGACTATCACAGGAAGACAGTGAAGGCAAGAATCCTCTCCAACTTTCTTTCGATAAAGTGAATCTGGCGATTTCTCCCACATCGATGCGCAGGAGGCGGAAACCGCGTCCACAAATAAACTAAGGAACATATCGTAGAGCTTGGGGCTGAGGACGGATATCTAATCACTGGAGCTCTACGCCCAGCGATTATCCATCGTGACATTGTATCTGAAATCATATCTCACAGTATATCCATGTAAAGTATGCTAATTTGAGCAGTGCTAGTGATATGATATTAAGTCTAAATGACAGCCACTCGTCGATTGTGGGGTGTTTGATGCGGTTTCTCAAGAACACTTGAAAACAGTGTTCCATAGCCTATGGTCAACATGTAGCTTTTCTACCGCCGTCCACTCAAACATACATCTTCATACATTCTGTTTCCTTACAGTTACATGCACGTAGTATTAGTAAAATGCCATAGATTTCGTGGAGATCAGGAAACAGGACATGACGAATGCGAAAGCAAAAGGTGAATGGAGTTCAGTAAATCATAGCAAAAAAGGACGATCCTCACGAGGAGCACGAAACACATAGATACCAAAAGGGCCCACACAACGAGAGAAAAAGGTCAGACAGTTTGTGCGGTTTTTACGGGTTATGATTGATTGCTTTGAGATCTCGGAAACAATATCCTAGATCGACGACGACGGTACAGCATCGGTCAAGAGAGCGATGGGAACGCCGATTCATCGTCAACATTGACGTTGGATGCAGGGCCATTGTTCTGGCCCCGTCGTCCACCTCCTCCACCGCGATTTCCGCCTCGTCCATCGCCACGAGATCCTCCACGGCCACCTCGGCCGCCTCTTCCGCGCTGACCACGACCTGAATCACTGAATCTGCCATCGATCTCGATGAAGACCTTCTCTTCCTTCTTGGCACGCGGCTTGGGAGCAGCATTCTTGCTCTGGAAACGAAAGTCAGATCAGAAACATGAGCAAAGTTATTAAGAACGTACCTTTCCGACAAAGTAGGCGTCTTCTTCGCCGCTTTTATGAATTGCGACGGCATCCTTGAAGATGTCATCAGCACCTTCGTTGGCTTGACGGCCTTGGGCTTTTCGGGCAGAGCCGCAGCTTCCTTCTCCTTCTTTTGGGCAAGGTACTGATCAAGAGTCAAGGTGTTGTCCTCCTCTTCCTCTTCCCGACGACGATTCTCGCGTTCGGGCTTGTCCTCATTGGCAGCAGGAGCTGCGGGTGCAGAGCCGCCAGCAGAAGCGTCCCAAGCACTGGCGTCGTTTTCAGTAGAGGCGCCCAGGCATCAGCAGCAGGGGCGGATTCAGCAGCGCCGCCCCAAGCTCCTTCAGCGGCGGCATCGACAGTAGCCGCGGTTTCCTGGACTAGTTCTGTGTTTCCATCGTCGCCCCCCCAGCCCTGGTGGATCTTCTTGTCTGAGTCCCTGGAAGAATTTTAAAACTTGAAATAAGATCGATATCAAAAGGCGTACGTTTTACCAGCTAATCAAAATTGGAATAATTAAAGACAGTTCAGCAAAAAAGCTACAAGCAAAACTCACTCTGAGAATGACGGTCAGGGCGGCCGCCACGAGCGCCGCGACCTCCACGGGGTCCTCCACGTCCTCGCCCACGGCCTTCCCCACGACCTTCGACTAGAGCGAAATGAGATGGCTTCAAGATGCATACAGCGCCGGCTTACACTTTCTAGGAGCAGATTCTTCTTCGATGCCGTTTTGGTTGGGATTTCCCTCGGTACGAGGTCCGCCACCACGCTGAGCAGACGATTAGATGTGATTTCCATCTCTGATATCTTGCATACCTTGTAGTACTGGCCTCCACGCGGCTTCTGCTGTGGCTTTTTGTCCTTTGCAGGAGCAGGAGCAACAACGGCGGGGGTTTTCTGCGGGCCGGCGAAGATTCTTCTACGCCTATAAACACAAAAAGTTTTAGAAAATAGACAGATTTTTGAAATTCATCGTATACCTTCATCGAGAAGAGCAAAGGGGTTTTTAGAGGCGACTCCCGACATAATGGACGGGGCCTTTTTAGTGGTAGCAAGCTAGATGCTCGAGATCGCTGGATAAGACTTGCAAGTTGTTCGCGCTGTCCGGGACAGTGGCAGAAGATGAGAGCGTGTGACTTGTTGCTTGGTAATCTTCACAGCTAACGGCAGCAGACTCTCACGCTATCCAGGTCCTCGAAATGAACAACTTGCAATTTCCAGTGGACACTTTCTTCAATAGGTAGATGGCTTGGAAGATAATCGATAAATTCAGAAAGCTGTATATACATAGCACTAATGCTGTTGCAAACAGATTACTCTCAATGGCGCTTACCCAGTCCGTCAAAAGTGCCGTGATGCCGCTTACTAACCATCAATGCGCGGTATAAAAAGCCCGTATTCATTTATTCCTTCTCTAACGCAAAAAACACAGGTCCGTATCCATATTTTTTTCAGTGAACATTGTGAGCTTACCATTTCTTTTTCTTGTAGTCAACAAAAGCATCTCGACGATGACTCGCCCGCCTTTTGGGACTGGAGTGGGTCGAGGACCTTGAGACCGTCAAATTTGGCTGGAGAACAAGTTGTAATGGAACTTGGGTGCGATGGGCTCTTTTTCGGACAATTCTTCGTAATTGGCCAATGGGCTTCACCGCAATGTTCTGTTGTACAAAACCAAATCATTCTGTGTAATTTTTAAACTATAGTAATTGATATTTCGTTACGCACCACATGACAAGAACGGTCCCTTTTCCCGGTCAACATATTATCTGAGTCTCTGTCTTCCTCCCCTTTCATGTCTCGACGGCTTGCCATTTCTTCGTTGCTCTGTGACGACGAAGGCAGCGATGACAAGCCAGAACCTCAGTATGAAGAAGTCATACTTGCTCCTCATCTCAAAAAGTCTTCCCCCCAACGCGTCGATACGGCGAGCGCAGCGCAACCGGTAGCGAGCTCAAACAACAAATTTGGACTAGATGCTTTGGTCCATGCTGCCTCTGCTGCTGCTGCTGCTGAACGAATTCCAGCAGTTTGGCCAGTAGAAGACCCTTATTCTCATACAACAAATTCAACTTTCTATCCCCCACAACACCTTCAGCGACATCAGCAGCAACTAGAACAGAGACACGTTCATCGGGAGCAGATACTTGGATACAATGAAAACAGTTCCCGAACTGGACGGAAATCTGACCCTCTGCCTGGCTTGCGGGGTATACAGAGCCCAACGATGCCAACGTCATTGTCAACACCGGGTATCGGGCAGCACAGCCGCTTTACTGAAGCCGACGAACATCTTTCTAAGAAAAGAAGGTTTTCGGATGCCCAGCACGACGAGCAATATGCCAGAACACAACCGTACGAGCGTTTGAGGCAACAGGATGATACGGACCGTAATCGGCGCATGGATGACGAACACCGAAGGCAGCAGGAATCGAGATCTTCTATATCTCTACTCACTAGCCCTTCTCCGGTGTCACGCAGAACCGGTTATGATCCTGTTCATGAAAACACAGGTCCTCGCCATTGGGATCAGCCGTCGTACGGTCAAAGAACTTATCGAGAGGTGATCGAACCAGACCCAGAAATGCAGGCTGAAGACGAGAGACGGGCAAGGAGTGGTCATGTAAGTTGTAATATCGCCTATATATCGTTTTCTTCATTCTGATCTTGCCAGCAGCGAGAGCCTTCAGCTTATCCTGCTTCTTCGCCTTATCGTGAACCACACTTTGCAACGCTTTCACCTAATATCAGCCAGGAACGACCTCGTTCAAGGTCTGATGCCCACGCCCACCATCAGTATACTTATCCCCGAGAATCTCGCCATGTATCGCCTACTTCCGCGGCCAGTACCAAGTCACCGCACTTTCAACACGACGTTATTCATGAATCGGACAACCATGGCTCTCATCATCCTCATCCTCAGCTGAGGGATCCATACCATGTTGTGCCTCAGCATAGTGCTCGAGATGCATCCCATCCGCAGACGCCGCATCAACCGCTTGCTCAGCAGTACCGAATGATTAGTCCTGTAGGCCGGCGGTCTCCGCCAGGAAGCCAGGCTGGCCGGGCTATCGCGGCAAAGAAGGTTGAACAGGAGCATCAAATGCCCACTATGGAATCTGTTCTCAGTGGCCGATCTGCTGAGGACGTACGAGTGAAGAGAGAGCCTGCAGTAGCTGTAGTCGAATCAGACAAAGAGACAAAGAAAAAAGAACGAAGGGTCTCTCGTACCAAAGAACGTTCTCCTTCTGTTTTCACGCTCGCTTCTGATCCTGAACCTCGTTCTACGGTTAAGCCAGAGTTGAGTGCGTCCCTTCCCCTTCCCCTTTCGCCTCCGTCACAAATGCCATCTGCGCCACGACAAATTATCCCGCCACTCACCACTGCTCAGACTCAGGAAGATCCTCATGAGTGGCTTTTAGAACTTTACGCTGATGAGGATCGGCCGAAGGTCAAGCGTCCCAATTCTAGTTCCTCTGTGTCTGGTGCCGTCATGCCTTCAACCAGGTCTGACCTTGGAAGGCACTCCGCGACAAGTCCAGTGGCTGAGAAAGTCACAAAAAAGTCCTCCAGTGTCTGCAGCGTTGTCCAGCCCAGTCAAACGCGACGTTACACATATTGACAAGGACGGGGACGACGCGATGATGGCACTCGAGCAAGAGTTGGATGCAGAGCTTGCGGGAGTCGCGACCAAAGCTCAACAATATAAGTCTGATGTAATGGATGTAGATGTTGATCAGGCTGTCGCTGAACTTGTGGATGAAACTATTGGTACAGATGGAGGTACTCCTGCACTCAGTGGACGACAGATGGACGATGATGGGGAATCTGAGGTTGATATGTTAAACGGCGAAGATGGGGGTGACCAGGATGAACGTCGAGACGACAAGGCGATGGATGTCGACGTAGAGGACGAACTGTTAAGCCTTCTCGACGATCGACCGAACTCTTGCATGCCCTCGCCAAATTCTAATCCCTTAGAGAGCAAGGGTCCAACCGTAAAGCCCCAAGCAACGCTCAAATTGCAAAACGAAGAAGCAGGGTCGAGACCCTCATCTCCTATCACTACTTCGACTCTCTGGCCATCAGGTGCAGCTGGTGTGAGACAGTCTTCTGCAAAGCCCTCAGAAAAGGATGACAGGGAAAGTATGCCCCCTCCGTCCGCACCTATGGTCAAGCCAGAAGTAACGACGACAGCACCTCAACCAAAGAAGAGAGCAAAGGTATGTACACTTGAGTATCTTATTTTCTTTCGTCTGATTTCATCATAGCCTGGCCCAAAACCTAGGCCTCGAAATCCAGATGGCTCGATTGTCGGCGCCCCTCCACCTAAACCTCGAGGAAAGCCTGGTCCCAAACCTAAACCGCGAGATGAGTTTGGTAACATCATCCGTACACCGTCTACCTCTGCCACACCAGCCGCAGTTTCTACGACCTCAAAAAGCGGCCGCGCTACTTCCTCTTCGACTCCTGTTCCTCCACCCCAACTTGCCCGAGCTGCCTCGGGTTCCCATGGTGCCGCGGGAGGCTCATCATCTGGCGCACGTTCGCGTTCTACATCCGCTCATCCTGCCGGATCTGTAGGGCCTGATGGAGATGAGAACGTTAAAGAAGAAAAAGCCGAAGAAAAACCGGAAGATGATAAACTGTATTGCTTATGCAAGACAAAATACGACGAGGATAAACCAATGATTGCTTGTGATTCGTGAGTTGACTACGCTTTTTGGTGACGAGTTTGTTGGCTGATCTACCGATAGCTGTGACGAATGGTATCACATGAAATGCGTCGAGATTCCCGAACACATGGGAGACCTCGTAGATCAATTCTTTTGCTCGCCGTGTGTTGCAAGTAAGCGTTGGGTCCTCGTTCATTACCATTATTTTTCATATTTGTCTTACTAGAAAATCCCACAATTCAGCTCAAGACCACTTATAAGACGCGATGCTTACTGGGACTCGACTTTCCTGACCCTGATTCTCCAAAAGCATGTCACAAGCCTGCTCGCTCGTTCTCCAAATACTGCTCCGATGAATGCGGTGTCAAGAATCTCCGCAAACGAATCGATACTTTCACAAAAAAGGGCGGGAAGAAGGAGGATCTTTGGGAAAGTGTAAAGACTGCATCGAAACGCGAAGGCCTGGTCAGAGTGATCGAACCGGCTCCCGCGATGAAGGTTGACGTTGGAGATTGCGACCCTCTCAAGCCCATTATCAGAGAGATCAAACCTTTGAAAAGCAAACAGGAACGCGAGATCGAGCGGTTGAATGGGCTATTGGCGGACATTGAAAAAGTGAGGGACGAACTCCGACGGGGAATGGACATAATTCTCTCGAGGGAGAAGTTGTTACAACTTGCTAGAGAACGTGGAGAAAGCCTGAGTCAATGTGGTTGGGATCAGAGACTATGTTTTTCGGATGATGATTGGGAAGCGTACGGTGAGGGTGTGTTGGAGAGTTACAACGAGCATGACGACACAGAGAATAATACTGAAGAGGCAGAGTGGTGGTGTCCTAATGAACAGGATTGTGAACGGCATGACGGGTACGTACTCTCTGGTTCTGAGCGCCATTTGGATTGAAGTTTTATACAGATGGCAAAGCCTTCGTTTTAAGGATGTGGACAAAGAAAAGGAAAAGAAGGAAGAAGCTTTGGACAAGCTAACGTCGAGAGAGCGGGAGATACGCAAGCGCATTGATCGTATCGAAGAGTCGGAAGTTGGCCCTCTGCTGGAGAGTGCTCCGCGTCGAAACGCAGGTGGGAAAGGCAACAAACTGACCAACGGAAATTCCACCAAGACCAAAGTCAACGGCGAGGCCCGAAGAAGGGCAAGAAACGAAAGGCACCCGCGTGAGGTGCCATAGATTCTGTATTTTTGTTCTCCATTCCTCTCTCATTAAAAGGGAGGTGTTTTGTTATCTTATTTCTGATATACGAATTTTGTAGACATGTTCATGATTCTTCGCCATTTTGTTTGTCGTTGCGTTTTATCATTTATACCTCGCTCTTCTGGCTATGAACGAACCACACATAATTTCTTGTATTCTACAAGCCTTATTCGTATGTAGCTACTGTACTTGATCTGGGTTAACTAAAGTCGTCCACATGTTTAGATTTATCTGTGATTAGCGCTGCTAACATTAAGCTGTGAGAGGATGTTTCGTCAATGGCCTACTGTGAGGACCCCAGTCGTTAGATTACAATGCTAGTTTACACCGCCTGTAGGTCTTGTAATACAACCTAAAACCACCTATGTTATGAGCCACAGCTCTCGAACCGAAGGATTAAAATATTGAATCCAACGTTCCAAAGTCTTAATATCCATCACCTTCACCACCCTCCTTGCAGAACCCTTTTTGCTCATAAAGTATTTGTGATTTAGCATCATCGTTGCGCTTTTTAATTTCAGTGGCGCGTTTGTGAAATGGTTCTAGTTCCCGGTACTCCACCTGGCGTAAAGAAATGTCGTCTTCTCGGTCGAGGTCCTTAAAAATGATGAAAAGGAATAGGGAAATGAATAATTAAACACAAATGATACTCGTCAATGGACTCACGATTTCACCCAACAACACGACGTTCTCTCCTCTAATTAGAAACAAGCCATGCCAGTTTTCAGCGAATAGGTTCTCGTGATATATTCGTTCGACGGTATCTTCTAAGACAAGGTTTGCTATGACCCACCAGTTTTAGCATTCGATAAGGTTGAAGGAATCACAATCGACACGTACCAAATTGGTCGTAAGATCTCAAAACTCCTTGTAATTTTCTCCCATCACGTAGTATTACCAGCATCTTCCCTATTGCATTTGGAGGAGTGAGAGTTGCGAGTTTGCGAAGTCCAGCGCAAGGACATGAGCGAAATGAAAAAATTTATTTTTGAAGCGCAGATCAATGAATGATAGATTTCCAAGAGATGCGTCAAGTTTTTAGAAGACGAGTAGCGTTGGAGGATTGACGGTGGGTAGACGTACTGTCCACGCAATCCACTAGAGATCCCGACGTTGTGAATGGTATTAGAGAATCCATTGAAGAAGCAAGTGAAAGTAGAAAGTATGAAGTCAGAAATAACTAGCGCTGGCCTTGGGCGCCCTCAAAAATTTCGTTCTCATTGGCCAATTTTTGCCTTCGTGCACGTTTGGCTTGCTTCATATACAGGACGGAAAGTAACAGGGATCGAGACGGAATTATAATGTGAGATACAGTTCATGTGTACTATATGTCCGAGAAACTTCTCGCAGAGGAAGCATGTAGTTTTCGTGTCAGCTCTACAACTCAGACGTTCCTCGGCGGGGGTAACCGCGTCGTGTTATACACCTAATATTGCGCCTTGCTCGTACAACGCATTTCGATCTAGATGGATGAATTAAAGTCTATGGGATCATGAGCGAGAAGTCTTTGAACCCAAATGAAGCGCAACCTACACTATGCAATTACTTTTACGACAGGTTGTGGCCATCCTTTTTCTCCGACTTCCACATTCTATGTAAGAAACTATAGCATGTCGGACACAGATGATGTGCAAGTTTCGGGGCTCCGCAACCTGGACAGTGGACGAGATCTACACAGGAAATGAGATTCCAGCTAACAAGATATGAAAAGCCACCACGCACTGAGTTTGTCCTTCAAGCCCTTGTTCGCAGATCGCATAGCTTTCCGAGAATGGGAGACCTTTTTCTTTGGAACGGCGAGTAGAATACCAGGAAAAATATCTTCAAGGAGCGAAGCCAATGAAGGAAGTTTAAACGCGCCGGGTAATGCGAAAAGAGCAGGCAGTAAAGGTTTTGTGAAAAATGGAATGTTGAGTGCAGGAAGCAGTATACTTCGCGACTGTCGAAAAGCCAAAGACGCCATGGTGGAACAAGTAAGTCGCGGATGAAAGAAATATGTTAAGCGCCCAAAGTTGTTTTTCGGACAACCACCATGTTCCGTTTGACACGTCCTCTACTCCAAGTCACAAAGACTACAACTGGAATTACCGGTCTCGCAGTGCACCGTGATCCACTTCCTGCTCTGACACAGACATACAAAGCCACACTCGCTGCGCTCAAAACTTTACCATCCACTTCGATTTACCGCCAAGGAACAGAGGCGCTTACACTCAAGAAGCTCAGTATTGTTGAAGCTGCGAAAGACGATGTTGCAGCTGTAGAGAAAGAGCTAGATGAAGGACAGATTGAAGAGGCGCTGCTAATTGCTTCTGACGAGTTGCAGCTGGTTGCGAAAATGGCTGAATGGAAGGCGTGAGTATAGGAAATATTCTTTGCGCTGTTCTTTTGAGTTGAATCTTTCGTAGATGGGAACCATTAGAGGAGAAGCCTGAGCCTGGCCAATGGGAATATATTGGTACACAGACAACGACATGATAGTGTTGGTACTCTAGAGTCTAGAGTCTACGGTTTGCGGGAGATTACGGGTAGCGGGAAGTGAGAATGTGCATTAATGCAGTGCGCTATATGCCATTCTGATGAAAGTTTGTTGGATACATACATACATACATACTTTGCAGGGAATACGCCAGTCTCACACCGAGTAAGATGTACTACAAAGTTGTATTCAAGAACTGTCTGAACGAGAAATAATTCGAATGACGTCAATCAAAACTTGTGTTGCAGTATCTTTAGTTGCACTACATATAGTGTAAATAAAGAATGTACATGAGACTAGAGATACAAGGTTGTGTAGTACTGGTAGACCTGCAGAAGCAAGACAGTCAGTAAAAGGATTCAAATCCAGAAACGAAACGCGAAACAGAAAAAAAATCAGAAAAGTCAATCTAGTCATAAAAACACATATAAGTTATAGTGCCTTTGATAGTCTAAGAGGTGCCAGTTTGGTTGATAAATACAACACTCGTCATAAATTTGACCGAAAAACGAGAAGAGACTCACTGCAACGGCGAGAACACGGAAGACAAGAAGACAAGTAGTTCGGAACTCTTCGGCTCTTTTAAATAATTCACTCAATTGGTGGCTGTGTCAATGGCTGTGCTTGTGGCTTGCAACTATGTAGTCACAAGACCAGCGCCTCCGAAAGTTCTCACACATCTTTTGGCCATCTTCGAGCCTCAGCAAGGTAATTATCTGTCGATTATCCCTGCTGATTTACTGGACAACATCTAAATTCCATTTGCTTCAAGTCCTCAAGAAACTCCCAAAAAATGGCCGCACAGATCAGCAAAAAGAGAAAGTTTGTTGCAGACGGTGTTTTCCGTGCTGAACTTAACGAGTTCTTCACTCGTGAACTTGCTGAGGAAGGTTACTCTGGCTGCGATGTCCGAGTCACCCACGCACGTACTGAGGTGAGCATTAAAACTGACAAAAGTACTCGAAACAATATCTCATTTTTCTTAGATCATCATCCGTGCTACCCACACCCAGGAGGTCCTTGGAGAGAAAGGACGTCGCATTCGTGAACTTACTGCTCTCGTTCAGAAACGTTTCAAGTTTCCCGAAAACTCTCTCGAGCTTTATGCCGAGAAAGTTCAATACCGTGGTCTTTCTGCCATCGCTCAGTGCGAGAGTTTAAGATACAAATTGCTCGGTGGTCTTGCCGTCCGTCGGTATGTTTAAATTTCACATCAAATTTACATTCTTCTCAGTAATATTCTTTCCTTGTAGTGCATGCTATGGTGTTCTCCGTTTCGTCATGGAGTCCAACGCCAAGGGTTGCGAAGTCATCGTCTCTGGAAAGATCCGTGCAGCCCGTGCAAAATCCATGAAATTCACCGATGGTTTCATGATTCACTCTGGTCAACCCGCTGTTGACTTTGTTGACTCTGCTGTCCGTCACGTCCTGCTCAAACAGGGTGTACTCGGAATCAAAGTTAAAATGTACGTCTTTTGCCTCATATAATATCCCAACTTGGTTTTAATCTTTTATATCTATAGCATGAAAGGCTGGGACCCAGAGGGTAACGTTGGTCCTCGCAAACCTCTTCCCGATTCCGTGCAAATCCTTGAACCCCCTGTCGATAAAATCGTTTCGGAGCCCTCATCCGAGCAACGCGAACCCGCAGTCCCTGTTGCAGCACCACCAGTACAGCAGGAGGAGGGCTACCCTGCCGCTACTGAACCTGCTTACCAGGCTCAGCAGCCCGAGTTTGAGACAGCGGCGTTCTGATTTAGCTGGTTCTGTACTGTTTTTTGTTCCCTGTTTGCAATATATGCCATACCTGCGCATCATAGCCAGCCACTTACCCGCTCCGAGTTCTGAGTTCGAGGTGCTCAGAGTTTTATCCGAATGATGCGTGTATCTATCGAACCTTGGAAAGGGCTGAATGACCATTTGTAGACGAAAGTGGCAGCCTGGGAGAGAGAATTATTGATCTTGAGAAACAGGAACAAGAACGGAGGCCAATAGATATATACTTGAGTTGTTTCCAGCTTGTGCTTTCGTGTACATGTTGGCATACGTACTCTCTAGTGAACATACAAACACCTAAGCTTGCGAAGAGAGAAGTAAAGTCGAGACAACAATCCTCAGTTACTACTTAGAAGGATCGAGGTGAATATCAATTTGAAGAAAAGCAGCGGCCCGAATACGGCCCGATCCGATCTCACTCGCACCCACGCATGTAATGGGTTCTGCGCTGTTCTGAGCCTCGCTGTCTCGGGGCGTACGCAGCCAGTCAAGACCAGGGATCAGGGCTAACTTCTGGTTTGGCCGTATGACCCGCTATCCTTGTACTATCCTCCGTTTATAGTACCGGCGGCATCATGATTCATGAAGCTTAACGGTACCTACGACCGGCGTTTTCAATGAAACTATAGAATCGGAGTCTGCACTTCCCCTCAGCAGTTGGACGACTCAATCAATCAATGCTCCCCCGACTTACACCCCTTGTCGAACTCACTCAAGTATCTCCCACAACATCCAGATACAAGGTACCAACATGAAGTACGATACCCCTGTACCATTTCAACGAAGTGATACATTATTTTTTGTTTCCTATAAAAGACCCACCTAGTGCCTCATTCGAGTCAACCACAAAGAATTCTCCAGTCATGAAACCAATTACTTCTTTAGCTGCTTTGCTCTCCCTTGCTTCTCTCTTCCGTGCATCTCTTGCGGTGTCCTCAGTTAAACAATCAGGTTCGTATTTTCTACCTAGCTGGTTCTGACAGCTATTTAACCACTGCAGTTCCGGCCCAAAGTATGCCATCCGCATGCCAGGCCAGCGACAGGGTCCTTATCGAAAGCCACAATGTCACTGTCTCTGGAATAACAATCCAATTTTCGAAAGTAGCTTGCTCTGCCGATGCCCTAGTAGCCTCTCGCTCTCTCGAGAAGAGACAGGTTCTCAATTCCTGCGATGGTGGTATGCTCAATCCCGGTGGCCATGTGATGCCGAGGACTAACGAGCAAGGACCATTTTAGAATCTGCAACATTTAGTTGTGTGCCATCCGATCCAGGGGTTGTAGGGCCTAATATAATTGACTGTGAAAATCTCGCAGCCGCTCTTTCAGCTACTGGCGGTAATTGCCTTTTTTACCTTCTGTTCACGGTTCCTAAATTTGATCATTCAGACCTCGACGAATTTTTCGAGGTAGCCCCTGGGTTTGCCGAAATCCTCACCTTTCAAACATGTGAATGGGCATGGATCAACAGCAATCCTGTAGGTGGCTTCACTTTGGAGTACTGCTTCTCCGACTTGGTGCGTGTCTTTCTCGATGCTCCTTTGTCTAAGACATAATGCATATGTTAGGAGCTGTTTGGCAAAGACCTTGAGGCCTGTACACTTAACAACGCCATTGCTGGTGTCTTAACGCCAGATGACTTCGGGTCTCTTCCCGCTGATACCTGGACCCTTGAGTTCGTTTGTTGTCTCCCACGGAAAATATCATGCTGATATCTGAATATAGGCTTCTCTTAGCCTAGTTCTTAAGTCTCTTCTCTCTCGTGTATCACCTTGGGTTGTTTTCGGTGTATTTGGTAGTTTGGAAGCATCATATGTAGGACGAACACTCACGAACAGACACTTGAAAGGAACGTTTTAGTATTCGGTGATACGTCGATATCTTACGATAAGATGATCAAGGTGAGAGTAAGAAGGAACCGAAACTCAAAGAGCTGTTATTTTGACGGGCGCCAGAGGCAAATAGGCGCTCATCCATCGCTTTCATGTACTACATTCCACCAAATAACTCCAGTAAAAATAAAAGGCGTCAAGCAGAGCAGCGACTCAAAGAACAAGCGCAACTACAGCAAGAACAAAGAAATCTCAAGAATCACGAACTTAGTCTTGACGTAGATGGTATTTCCTTGGTGGGAGCAGAGCCAGTAACAGCAAACCGCGCTAGTCGTCGCTCCGATGTTGACCAGCAATCGTCGTAAGTGTGACCTGAGCTTTCAAAATAATAAACCAAGTGCTCTATACATAGCTATGGCCCTCCCTCTAGTATCAAGATGTCCTCTCAGGTATAACTTTCTATGGAACTATGGAGGGACTACAAAGAGTCTCATCTTTTCGATAGTCTAAACACGCGCACCCAAAACGACACATATCCCCTGAACCTATCCCCGTTTCCGACTCGGATAGCGATATTGAATTCGCCGACTGTCCACCCAAGGTTGAATCGCCCATTCTCTTTGATCAGACCTGTATTGATATAATCTTCGGACAGAAAAGGCCAAAACTCAACAAGTCTCCACCGAATAATAACAGTCCGAAGCCTGGCAATGGACGACTCTCCTCCCTCCCTACTCGAACTACACCGGTTATACCTGTCGACCTAATTTCAATATCTGATGATGAAGACATGGTAGTGGATATGCTTCAGGACGACGATGTCGATATTGGGATAGCAGAAATGCCTCCACATGTCCCTTGTCCTCCCTCTAGGCTGGCTTCAACATTCATCGATATACCCAGCTCTGGTGATGAAAGCAAATACAGTGAGGATGATGATAGTAGTGACAGTGAGGATGAGCAGCTCTTGAAGGATGTCGATCGAAGGTTTGCTCACAAAGTACTTGCGTTTTCGTGGATACATCCGTCCCGTTCTAATTTGCCTGATAGTGGAACCCTTTGCCGAGCTCAAAGGAGCCAGAATTGGATTTTACACCCACCTTCTCAAGCCAGCCTCCGTCTTCAAGGTCCCGACGAAACCTTAATTCAACTTTCGGCTTTGTATCAGATTACGAACCTAAATTACATCCGCGGTTTGAGAGGGTGTGTATATCTTCTCTGGCTCATCGGTGTCGTTACTCATGTACACTTAGCTACTTCAAAAACTCAACAAACACCAACTGCGGCCAAAACAACACTTTTACCACTCTCGAGCAGGAGACCCCTCAAGAATAGTTCGAACGGCGGTGCCATTCACATCAAAAATATCTGCTGGAGGCAAGTATGGTTCTTGCCTGTATAAGATCACCCAGATTAACTCGATGTGATGCAGCAATCAACAAAATTGTGCAGTATGATGGTTCTGTTATCGTTGCTAGTGCCACGACTGGAGGTCAGCCTGATTATCAAGGAGGCAAGTAAGTTTGGATATATCTTGTGCGATTGATATCTTACTCGCCTCGTCTCTTAGAAACTGCAGATCCTTATAACAAGGCTGGAAGTCTGGTAGTATGGGATAAAGAAGAGCCATACATTTTGTCTGATCATTCACGACGAGGTATGCTGGAAGCTTTGGTTCATCCTCATCACTTTTCTAACGCGCAACCAGCACCGTTCACGAAGCATTATACGGTCAACGATGTCGCGATCTGTCCAACAGCTGACGGCAAGCATGTCATGATATCAAGTAGTCACGACTTTAAAGTGAAAATATGGAAGCGAGCCACGAACGGGCGATATGCGGTAGATGTGCAACCAAGAGGTGAGTGTCGAACCACTGTAAACAAAGCTTCGACAATAATCTTTGATCTTTCAGAATTCGGTCGTCCATATCGGATAAAATCACAACAGCACCAGCCACCGATGGACATTGCTGTCAAGCCTGGAAATGATGCAACATTCGCTGTGGCAAGTCGGTATGATCTGGGCTTTGTCTTTTACACGTATGGTTCTCAACTTTACACAGCCAGGTAATTATCCATAGCGAGTCCGATCATCACGATGAATGGAATCCGCGCACCTTAACTCTTGTGCCTAATAGTCGAGCCCGAACCGGAGCCATGAAGTGGGGAAGCGGTCCCACTGAGGATATCTTGTTTGCTTCTTCTGAGTCTTACAACGACGAAATGCGTACTGGTTGTCACAAAGGGTTCGACGTTGAGGGAGACAAAGTGGCCTTCAAGTTTGACCTCGATGAAGATGGTGAGGCTCTTGCTGTTGATGCATTAGGTTTGTCCCTGTGGTACATTGAGAATGTATACTCTCTTGCTAATGAGATGCATTTTTTAGGCGAGCGAGTCGCGATCTGCACAGAAAACCGACCAGATGATTCTGACGAAAGCACGTACATGGCCAGAATTTTTGACGTGCGACGTAAAGACGGACGCGAAACATCTCAGGTAGAGCTGGGGCAGTCAAACGTGAATTGGGCGAGCTTTAGTCCAGATGGAATTTATCTCGCCATTGGTCGGGGCGATGGCCACACGGTGCTGTACGACTCGAGATACCTTGACGACATTCTGTACGAGTTTGCGCATGACGATCCTTCTCGCGTCCACCCTGGAAATAATTACTATGGAGTCGTGCACGGAGAATGGAGGACTCTGCACGACAACCGCTTGGGCCTCTTGACGGGTGGCCCAGATGGTGTGTTTATCATCTACTTTATGGGATAATCGTTTTAACTGTCTTCAATTTAGGCTGTGTCCGATTGTGGCAACCTCACCATGCACCTTGTTCTAAAGGGCAAGGTAAAATTGTTGCTCAAGCAGATGGAGATGTTGCGTATTTCACGGTGGGCAATCGCCAATTTGATGGCGAGCATGATCTTGTAGTGTAAGTTTGCGTTCTTACCTCCAATTTTTAAGTAATAAACGTGTTTACAGCGGTGATGGAGACGGACGTATCTATTTTTTCGATGGATTGGGCAATATTTGACAGAGGGTTATCTCGCCGCACTGGTGCTAGACGTGTACTTTTTGGATGCTGTATGTATATTATTATCTTTGTATGTACGTTCACAATCTATCAGTTTTCAAAGCCTCCGTGTATTGCATTCTATTCCAATCGCGTCTGAAGCTTAGGTTCCCTGCCATTCGGGTAGGGTATTTCCTAATCCTTAGATGCAATGTTGGTTGGGATTATGTAGAACGCTCCAGGACTTCTCTACCTCTTTCGGCGCTTATCGCAAGATGGCTTGACCAGTGATTGTAAGTTTTACCCGTAAAGTTTAAACGCTGCAACCTCGGTAGCAGCCCTGGCCTAGTTTTCTGCTATTGAGGCGGCTCCCTCCATAAGGATTCAATCAAGCCGGAATAACCACGTCGCAAATTGATACGGGTATCCTCAATAATGTTTTCCAGAGTCGGGGCGGCTGGTGCCTTTTTTCCCCTTTTTTATTAAGTATTATCCAGCCCCCCACCGATATGCAGGTCACTTCAAGCACCCATGCGTGATTTAAACTTCACACATCACTTTCAGTAACCAATTCTGCCTGTCTGAACGTTGCAGAGAAGCAATCACAAACTGCTTCCTTGTTGGTTGTTCACTACGTTCAACGCATGTTGGCTTCAACGTGAAATCCCCCCTGTACTCTGTTCTCTCGGGGTTTTCCGAATGCCAGATATTCCACCACCGCTGTGATCGATCCGAGCTCAGTTTGTGCATATAGCGTTTGGTATGAAACAGGTGTATTGTATGTATACACTTCTAAACTTCAATGGGATCAGATATCCTCAAAACCCCATTCCTTGATGTCTCCTGTGACATATAAAGCATCTCCGAGACGCTTGAGCAACCACTTCGGCACCTCAGAGCCTGCATTTGGGTCACACTCAAACTCGGTTATTGAACAGCACCCAGGCTTGACCCTCAGCGTGGTATCATCCGAAAGATTGCGCACCAGCGCGATAATTGGAGCAACGTGAGTGACGAGTAGTACCCTCTCGTGTCTCTCTGGAGGAAAAGCGGCTTCGACCTCGGGAATAAATTGAGAAAGAAACTTGGACATTCTTTCCATTAGCTGAGCAATTGATTCACCAGTCGCGGGAGGATACCAAAGCTTCGACCAAGCGTCCGCCTCTATTTCTGAGAATTCTGTCTGAAGGGAATGCGGACTTGGAGGTTCAGACGATTGGATTCCTTGGCTAGCGGTGAAGTTAGAATACCATTCTGAAATCCCTACGGTTATTGTTCAGTATACGTGTTGGAGTAAGAGTAAGATACTCACGATGGTCGACATATATTGGAATGCCTAGAGCAATGCTTGAGCATTGACTCGTTTGCAGGCATCGATCTAACAGCGCTTGTTGACCTATCAAATCACGGACAGAAAGGCACTACTGACAATACGGAGAAGAGAATATCGCGGTTGGTCTCTGGTCTTCAGGCAGAGACATCAGATGACTTGCAAGATCCGACGCTTGAGTCTTTATCAAAGGACAGTCAGTTTCGCCGGTAGTGAGGCAAGGCGTTACCAGGAACTGACTCGCCCAAGGTCGGAAAGCGAGTCATTACGAGTTGACCTTTCGGACGATGGTGTAAGCATCTGGTGGACCAAATCGTGGCGACTTACCAGTCTTGGGTCACCCAATTACTTCGAAAACCTGCATAGAACGAGGTGGAATCGTCAGCGACATCAAGTTTTGCAAGAACTACAAGTTATTCTACCATGTCGAGCAATCAGTAGTGTCTGGATCATGTATCTTCTGAGATCGAAAATGCCCTAAAGCGAGCTCTGGAGAAGGATGTGAAGAAACAAGAGAAAGAGAGAGAAAGCCTCCACATGTTCAAAGCCTTGGCGCTAGTGGTTTCTATTCATATGTTACCGTATTTTGGACATACCCGAGTGGTTTCGATTGATAAAGGCAGAAGAGTACAGTGAACGTGCAAAGCAAAGATGGGTACCAATCATAGCTAGGGTTCAGATATGAAATGGCCAACCAGATAGAATGTATCTTGCTGCACTGGTCAGGGTGCGTACTTGAGACTACTTGAGATACCTTGTGCACTACGACTAGCCGACTAGCTTTGACGGTCCTTCTCGCGTCCACTGGGAGCACCGGCTATGGAGTAGTTCACGGTAGGTACTCAGATGGAGTCTGCATGATAATTCAATCCAGGCTGAAAAGATGGTCACGGTCACGTTGAACGGCTACGGCGGCTATCCGCGCCGCACAACGACGCGTCGCAGGACTCGCAGGTGAAAGTAGGATTTAACTTTGACTGTTTATCTGGCTTCAGAGCACCATTTAGGTAGAAAGCTTCTGGAGATGAACAGCGTGCCAAGATGGCATTTTATTAGAGAATACACATATCGAGGTGTGAGTATCGCTACACAAGGGAGGACGTATTATGATCTACAGTGAGTGAGCCTATATTGTAATTTGTGTCCTTGAAAGTCCATACACAGTATGCAAAAATGGTCGTTCCGACGTCTCAGGCTTTTGTCTGCGTAACGTTGATTTTGGTCATTGAAGCAATGACGGGGACGGCATAGAAAGCATATGCAACCCAAATCACTGGAGAGAAAACAGGTAAATTTCCATTCATGCATATATTCGAGTACGAAACGCACTGGTGAATCCATTACCGCTGCTGGCGATGAGCTGAGGAGCTCCAGAGCCTAAAGATGATATCCCGGCGTTGAAGTCATCGACTGACTTTCCCAATAACATCCTGAGGATGAGGAATGCAGTGAGACCAATGAAGAACCCAAAGAACCCAATCCAAGCAGAAAAGCTTTGGATCACTGGTTTGTCCAGCGTGGCAGAGATTTTGCCGCCCATCTTGTGTCGGAGAGAGATCATGGTGAATGTAATAAAGAACAAGATGGAAAATGCCAAGGATATGGCGATGAATGCAGGAGTACCCGAGGGAGGAGCAGAAAGGGTGAGTAATGGGGCGGAGGAGGGAAGGACAGAAAGGTCTAAGTATATGCGTTAAGATAAAGCATGGAACCAAGCAAGAAAGCACGACAAACCGTATACAGGGGAAAGCGATGCTATTGTGCAGTTAACAGCGGCAGCACCATCTGTTCTCGAACAGGAACCTAGCGAACACGAAGAGTTAGTCCGGGTTTTTCCGCCTGGCAAGACGTATAAATCGGTACCTAGAGCTCCAAGGAATACACTAGGACCGTCAACACTAGAACCATTTGTCGTAGCCGGGGAGACGGTAAGTAATGAAACTCGGTCATTAAGCATAACAACTGGGGCCAGAAAGGCGAAAAGTGAGAGCAGAATTGCCGTGGCGGAGAGTAGCGGTGCCAAATAAAGGGTGACGGCTTTGGAAAGTCCAGCGATCATGATTTATGAAAAAAGAGAGTCGTAAGGAGTAGGCTAAAGTTCAGTGCAAAAGCTCGGCTAGCGGGCTTGTATAGTCTTCCAGAGGTCGTAAAAGAGAGAGAAATCAAGAGACAAGCAGACAGAAGTAAGAGGCGGATGAGAATGGCAAAGAGTAGCATCGCGCTCATTGTTTTATAGCGGATTCGCAAATGAAGATGACATAAAAAAAGAACAATGGCATATTGCCTTTTGTACTTTCTTTATTTCTTGATCAAGTCAACCACGGCATACAATAAACGGATGTATCGGACGTAACAGGGATGCATGGCAGCAGATAGCAACTGGGGAGCGAAAAGTACAAGGAGAGCAGCGATGAATGTTGTCTAGTCAATCCAAATTGGGAAACTTTGTAATTTCCCATGATAGCAATGTAGGTAGTATGTTAACAATTAAGTTACTCTACTTCGTCCTCGGAATCTTCATTCGTCACCTCAGAGGTCAAAGAAGCACTACGTTGCAGCTGGGGACTTCCAGCAGCAGTACCAAGCCCCAGCATATTCATAGTAGAAATAGTTCGTGTCCGAGGCCCATGCCAGTCTATTCCAGGGGGAGAAAAAGTCGCAGACCTTGAAGAAGACGGAGACGAAAACGCGGGCATCGAGACACGTAAATCTAAGTTTGCAAAAGGATGGGCTTGGTGAGAGCTGGGATCAGTCACTGAACCCCGCCTGCTCGACCCTAGGTCGTGGTGGAATGAGGAAGAATGCTTCAATCTTGGGCTGGTCATGACATGCCCGAATGTCGGTGCAGGAGAAGGGCTATCAGGGCGGGAAGTGGTTCCTCGTATCCATGAAGTCCAACCATTCCCATTTGTAGTAGGTGTTGTCGAAGGTGAAGAAGGTTCAAACGCATCCCGATCATGTATTGCTCGTTTGAGCACTGCGATATCGTTCTGGACATCCGTGAGCTTCCGAGAAAGGCTCTGTTGAGCCCGCTGAACATTCAAGTCGGCCCCAGAAGCAAAGTCACGTATTTGCGCCTCGAGTTCGCTCGCTGTGGGTTCTGAGTCTGATAGGGTGTCTTGAGAGAATGAACGGGCAAACGAATACGACGAAGTCGATGAAGGAGAAGGAAGATTCGGGATAGAAGATGCATTTAGAGAAAGCATGGTTTGGTAACCTTGAGCAAGCAAACACTCGTCTGCAGCTCTGATTTCAAGCTCGACTCTCGCATCCTCGTTGTAGTTATCCAAACGTTCGACAGCTGCGGCGAAAATTTGAGAGGGGATCCCATTGATGGCCTGTACAGACAAGTCTGACGCGTCTGTGACGGATATCATCCTCCTGAGCTCTTGCAAAGCTAGATGGCAATCTCGGAATGCACGCTGCAAGTCATCGTAGCGATGGCTGACATGCGTAAGTTCATCCAGAAGAGGGTTCCGGTCAACAACCAGAGCTTCCTCTTCATGTGCAGCTAAACTAGCATCCAGATCGGCTTCTTCTATAGATGGGAATGCGATAGGACCAGGCGCATTGATCAAAGCATCAGCCTCGTCTAGAGACTGTTTACCGCCTGCCTCTTCATGTGCAGCTAGACTAGCATCCAGATCGGTTTCCTCTAGAGATGGGAGTGCGATAAGCCCAGGCGCATTGATTAAGGCATCAACCTCGTTTAGAGATTGTTTATCTCCTGTATTATTAATCTCTGCAACTGCTAGATTTTCTGAAACTGACTCCATAATCAACTCGGACTCATCGGGAATGTCCTTCGATTCAAGCGGAGTAGCATCGAAAGAATACGAGGCTTCTGGATGCTGGATGACTTCGTTCGAAGTTTCTGAGGGTCGTTGCGTTTCTTCAGTTGACACTGTTTCAGTCGTCATTGCAACTGAGACACTTCTGGCTTTCACTCGACCATTCGTATAAGTCCGATCTTTGACCGGCAGAGGAGGAAGAGGTTCGTTAGCAGCGACTGCTATTTCCAGCTCCTGCCTGCGCGCAGTCTGAATCTGCAACTCTTCAATCAGTGACTTTAGCGACGTTTCGGTGGCAATTATTCGAGCCAAAGATCCTGTTGGAGCAGAATATGGAGAGTAATCTGATTCTGAGACTGGCGGTAAAGGCGCTATGGCCGCGGCAGGGGTGTCAAGTACTGCGTAAACATCCCTCGCATCTGAAAGCAATTTCTCGAAAGATAAACGTGGTATTTGGTCTTGTTCTTGGTCAAGGACCTCCTGCGCTCTTCGGATCCACCTACCCAAAGATTCCTGCAACGCCTCTTCACGGACGACGAGCTTCAGACGCAGGGCGATTTCTCTCCTCCGGCCATACGATTCCCGCATGATGTCCCTCCCCAGCTCATCCAGAGTCGTACGAAGCTTCTCCGAAGTCGCTTGAGAGGATTGAAGCTGGGCGGTCAAGTTAGCCAGCTGATTAGAAAATGTATCAATTGTGGCAGAGTGCCGCGCTTTGAGAGTGGCGACAGAGTTCTGTAAAGTATTGGTCGAGGCTTGGGTGAACTTCCTGTATCATTGATTGCATAAGGATATGTCTGTTTGTAAGAACTTCGACTTACATGTATCTCGAGACCATAGCTGCGGCCGATTTGTCCTCGACTTTGAGCATTTGAAGCTCCTTCTGCAGACTAGCAACATGTATGCGATCCGCTTCGGACCCTTTCCTCTCAGCTTCGAGCTGGGAGTTGGTAGCAGCTAGCTCTCCCTTTAGCTGTTCAGCCTCAGCATGAAGACGCTCAGATTCCCCAGAAAAATCAGCAAAGAGACGTTGTAAACCAGCCTTCCCTTCGGATATACCGTCTACGAGGGTAGCTGAGCTACCATTACTGTGTATGGAAGCCGACTCAGTGTGAAGAGTAGGACCATTTCTGCCTTCCAAGGACCGGACAAGGTCGGCATACTCTTTCACCACCAGATCTTCCATCTTGAGTTCTTCTTTCAGCTCTCTGATTTTCATCTCTAATTCCCGCTCCCTCACCTTCCCCTCTTCTTCCCTGCCCCTCGTACGGGCCGCTAGAGCATAGGCACCTTCTACAGTGTGCTTTGACTTGGCTACCTCACTTGCTATATGCGCTAGTTCTGTCGTGCGTTCCAACAGGACCAGTTCGGTCAGTGACAATTTGTCAGATAATCGGCGCAAGGAGAGCGTTAGTTCCTGAGATTGAAGAACCGCTGGATGCGATGTAGGGGACAGATCCGGATGAGGGTTCTGCCGCAAAGTAGCTAGTTCCGTTCTGAGGAGCTCGTTTTCCCGTTGAAGGTGTGCAACACGATCCTGTGCGGTTGACGTGTCAAACGAGAAGCGCTGCAACTTTAATGAAGCACTATGAGCTTCATCCTGAAATTTTGAATTAGCTTTGGAAAAGTTTATAGAATAGAAGTACGCACCTGGAAACGACTCACAGCCGCTTTCAGACTGGATATTTCAAGGACAAGGGGATGATCTTCGTCAATTTGGTCAAATCTGACCATGACTGCGGAGTACACGTAGCAGACAGCTAGCTAAGATGTTACGGGTCCGGCGAGATCCAATGAGAAGATATAAATATCAAGACCCAGGCTTAGGAGCCGTAAATATGTATATGATCTATCCGTGTGCGAAGAAACTGGAGATTGGTAGGCTTTTGGGGTCAGATTACCAAGTCAAGAATGTTAATGAAATCACAGTCGCAGCTAGCGTCGAGGCCTATTAGTAGGGTGTTGGCTGTGAGCAGAAAATATGTACCAAAATAGACGCCCAAAACTTTGAACTCAGGTCTCACCTTGGTCTTGACCAATTCGCAGCACAATGTCCACAGCTGCTAGCGTTCTATCTTCTGTTCCTCCACTCGCTGAACTGTCACGGACAGTCGATGAAAATCCTGAAGCTCTCTACCCGGGAAGCTTAGATATCCAAAATGCAGCTTTACAGGCAGCCAAATACATTTTCGATATGTGTAAGTTGAAGCTTTTTTTCCGCTTTGCATAAAAAAAACTCATGTTCATCCCCCACCCAGCTGTTCAATCGGAAACCGTATCCAAACGCCATTTACAGACTCTTTTCTCTGCCATAAAACCATCCGAGGCACCACAAACACGGTCACAAGCTCGGAAACGGAAACGAAGTCCTACTCCTCCTGCCCCCGACATTACTTTCAAGCAAACGCCCATTGACTGCTTGTTTGTAGACGGAATGGACGACGAACAGATATGGTCTCAGCTAGACCTCAGAGCGAATAACATCTGTGAAGTTTTGGATAACATCCTGGAGAAGGATCTTGACGAGGACGATCTAGAAGGGAAAGAATCCGGCTCAGACGAGGAAGAAGAAGAAGATTTATTCTTAGACGAGCAGTTAAAGGAAGCTATCCGACGGGTCAAAAACGGAGAGGATGTAGACTTTACTGAACTTGGTTTGGACGATTCCCTGAAAGATCTTATTCTGGAAGGTGAATTCGACGATGAAGATGAAAGCGAGGAAGAGGAAGAAGAGGAACCAGAGTCTGAGGAGAGCGACGAAGAGATGAATGAGGAAGAAGAAGTCGCGTTACACGACCCTTCTGACAGTGAAGATGCGGATGATCCTCGTTCAATGTTAGATATCGTCGCTTCAAAAGGGAAGAAGAAATCAACTCGTATGAGTCATTCCGAGCTGGATGACGGCTTTTTCGACCTGAACACCTTTAACGCACAGACGGAGTGGACGGAAGCCAAGACTGCCTCATCAGGTCATCTCGACGATGAAGAAGAGGACGATGACCAGTCTGTTGATCTTTTCGCTCCCGTCGATCTCGAGGAGTTCGACGAAGAGGACGCTGATAATGCTGGCAGTGCGCGAGTTTTCTTTAGTTGACTTTCTATCGAATCTGACTAGAATTTTATAGTGTTGTACTACAACGACTTTTTCAAACCTCCGAGGCAGGCTAAAAAACCTTCAAAAGCCATTACCGTAAGGTTTCGTGACGAGGTAAGGGTTAGGCCGATCAAAGCTAAAGGAAAGAATCTTCCGGTAAAAAGCATGTATGCTAATCTTGACGACGAAGATGAGAGCGAGGACGATGAAGAAGTGGGTGAAGACGCATGGAATGGTATCGAGGGAGGGGAAGGTTTGGCTCCTGATGATTCAGAGGATGACGACATAGACATAGACAATGAAGACGATGACGGCTCAGAAGACTTTCTTGATTCTCAGAGAGATGCAATATCCCGCGTAAAAGACGACTTGTTCGCGGATGACGACGAGGAAGAGCAGAAAGGCATGTTCTCGCCCTGTTTCTACTAAATATCTCTTCTAATTCGTCTGATAGATCTTTCCACTCACGAGAGACGGATAGCTGCACTTAAGGAGCAGATATCTGAGTTCGAAGCAGAGAACGTCGGTCCAAAAGATTGGGTTCTCATGGGAGAAGCGGATTCGCGGTCTCGTCCTCAGAACTCCCTCCTGGAGGAAGATTTGGAATTCGACCGGGTGATGAAAGCCGTCCCAGTGATAACAGAGGAGGTCGTTCAAGGCTTGGAAGAACGAATTAAAGCTAGGATCCTCGAAAATCGTTTTGACGACGTAGTGCGCATCAGACCGTTGGAAGACAAACCTTTCCTCCCTTCTCGGTTCTTTGAGTTGAAAGACACAAAGTCGACCCAATCTCTAGCCCAAATCTACGAGGACGAGTTCGTCGCTGCTCAAACTAATGGCATTGCAGGCGAAGACCGCGATGGAAAGCTGAAGAAAGAGCATGAAGAAGTAGAGCAGCTCTGGGAGAGTATCTGTTACAAATTGGACGCGCTTTGCAACACTCATTTCACTCCAAAACAGGTAAAGTGTTGTCACTTTTTTATCTTTCCCTACTGATTCGTTGTCTTTTATAAAGCCCAAGGCCACAATATCCACAATCTCGAATGTCTCTACAGCGACTCTCGAGTCTGCACTTCCTACTGCTAACTCTGTCAATACACTGCTTGCGCCAGAGGAAGTCTTTGCACCCTCATCTTCTGGGTTGCGTGCTAGAAGCGAGATGACACCTGCAGAAAAACAGTCTCTGCGTCGCAAAGAGAGGAAAACTAAGAGGAAGATGCGAGATGTTCTTAATAAAAGTACTGACAAGTACGCAAGGGTACAAAAGGGTGGGAGCTTGAAGAAACAAAAGGAGGAGGCGCTGAAGAGTGTTGTTAAGGCGGGCAAAGGCGTTACCGTTGTAGGAAAGACGAAGAAAGATATTCTGGGGAAGGGTAAGAAGTCTAATACTTCCTAGATGCATGTAGGATTTGCTAGGCGACTACTTGTCTATTTTAGCAACTTTGATGGAATAGAATAGAGTGCAGTGCTTAGCGTATGGGCGTTGTCTGGAAACATAATAATCAATCCGCTAGTAGTACCGAGGAACTGATGTGTGAACAGCCTTCCGGCAACACATAAAAAGCATCACAGCAACATCTCCTTTATCTTCCTTCTTGTCTCTCAATGTTCAAGCGCAAAACTTCTTCTAACTCTATTCCACCTGTTGAGCCTGCTGGTCAGGCTCCATCTAATTATTCCCTTTCCCCTGTCGTCAGAGACAGGTATAATCGTAACGCCGGAGTTGGAGATGTATATTCTCGTGGAGGCGCAAACGTAGACCAGGACCGTAACGAGCTCTTTTCCGGCTTCAATACCGGGAACGCCCGGAATGTTGGTTCTGGCCGCTTCGTCGATGGCCCTGGTTTCCGTAACGCACCGCCAGGCGAAGAGAACGACGAGGACGTAGAGGGTATAAAGGCTCAGACACGTTTCATTAAAGAAGAGAGTGTCAATTCTACCCGAAACGCTCTTCGTCTTGCCAGGGAAGCCGAAGAAACTGCCCGAACCACACTCACCAGACTCGGTGACCAGTCTGGTAGGTTGCATCATTGATAGAGTGATATTCACTTTCTGATTTTTCAACAGAGCGATTGGCCAACACTGAACGACACCTGGATGTTTCCAAAGGCCACTCAGTTCGTGCAGATGACAAAACAGACGAATTGAAGCAGCTTAACCGTTCCATCTTCAATCCGTACAGCTATGTCACATTCAACAAGGATGCTAAGCGCAGTGCTCAGGAGGCCAAGATCCAGGCTCGTTACGAAGAGGAACGGGAAGAGAGAGAGAAGAGCATGATGCGCGTTCGCGAGACACAGGATCGTATTGGCCGTGCACAGGCCAATGGTCGAGGCGGTAACGCCGACGCTGAAGAACTTTTGGGCCCTGGTTCTGGCTCTGGCCGATATAAGTCTCCTGTTCAGCTCGCAGCCAGGAAGGAGCAAAAGAAACGGTACCAGTTTGAGGCTGATGAGTTTGATGATGAGCTCGAAGACGAATTGGACGATAATTTGGACGAGATTAGCGACATGACCAAGAGATTGAAGTCTCTCGGAATGGCCATGGGCCAAGAGCTTGATTCACAGAACATACACATTGACCATATCGAACAGAAAGCTGTTGGTCTTGACGGTAGGCTGTTCCGGAACACTGAAAGGGTATGTTTGTTTCGCAATAGCCTGTATTCCACGCTGATGTCTTTTCTTGTCGCTACAGCTTAAGAGGATCCACTAGTTTTTTGGCCCTGGGTTCCATATTTAGTCGTAACCTACTCATTTGCTCTGTGTATCGGCTGGGTTTGTTAATTAGCGGCGAACACTTGTTTCCTTGTTTATCTCTGTTTTTCTGAAGTTCAACAGTCACGCTCCTTGAATGAATCAATACTCTTCAAAAATTATCATCTCTACATTGACCCAGTCAGATCCATGTCCCCCTCAAGAAAAGAATCCCGCCATTCCGTTTCCACCCAGTATCCCTTCGGTCACGCCCTTTTCCTAGCCGACGCTCACAGCTTGCGAAAGATGTTTTCAAGAAAACCAAGCTTAAAATTACACTTATCAAGACCTCTTGTCCAAAAGATACGCCATATCTCCAAGATTTGATTCAAGCTTTACTTCAGGCTTTACTTTAGACTATCTCAGCTTCAAGTATTATTAGCATTGCTGCCTTCCCTCTTCGATTCATGCGAAGTTGTCCGACGACTAGAGCCAGTAAGTCTGCTGTCGCTATACCTTACACCTATTGTTCGTTCATTGTCATAGTAGATGTTGTCGCAATCCTGAATTTGTTTGGCGGCTTTGCTTTAAACAAACCCGAACGTAATGTTTTTTCGGAAGTCCCTACCAGCGGTGGACACGTTGAATCCCTCCTCAGTGCGTTATCCACGATGTTCGTCAAGCTGGACCTTGTAGATCCAAATGCGGTCGAAGCCAACCACCTCTGTCGCCGTTATTGAGGTTAAAAAAGCGATAACTGGAAATGACGTTGCGCAGCTATCTTTTGAAATGTTGAGGAGTATGCTGATTCTTTTTCGAGCTTAATCTTCTTATCGATGTAAAAACTCTTCTGTCTCAATAGCATTGTTAAAGGCTAATAGAAGACAAACCTGTATTTTTGGCTTTTTGGTGGGGGACTCTCAAAGCCACTCGTTCTTCTTATCACTTGACGAGTTGAGCAACCACGACGATTATATGTTGAAAGACTACTGCTCACGGAGTCGAGAACAACGCGAATGCTGAAAGATCAGCTGTTTCTCAGAAAAAAGGCAAAGACACACTAGCCCTCAGAATGAACTTGAACCTTGATGTCACTGTGGACATAAAAGCAAGAGTTCTGGGTGATCTAACTCCAACACCGCCGCAATTATTTGTTCATTGTGTCAAGTGTTTTTCCGAATGTCAGTCGCTAAAAGAGACTAGATAGAAATTTGTTCCGCATTCCGTACTGACTTGAAACCAAGTAATGAACCCCCAACGATATTACGAGCCGCCTCGATATCGCTGGGTTTTCGGGGGACTTTGGGATATATACTGGTGTATTCTACTCTATGGCCGATTTATTTCTGGAACAACTCTTCAGAATACTTTAAAAAATTCCTCATGCAACCTGCTCTGCGTAGCATGCGCCTTTTGCATCTTTTTCTTCGCACTCTTACTCACCTCCTTCCCTTCTCCATCTGTAAGCGGGATCCCAGTCTCATCCCAAGAACCAAATGCGCCTTCCTCAACATGCGGGGGTTTGAACATCTCCGTAGGAGCCAAACGACCCTTGTTTAATTTTTCTAGACGCTCCAGACGTTCTGCCTCCTTCGCTGCTTCCTTCTTTGCCTGTTTAGCTTCAGCAATGGCGCGTTTCTCGTCTCGGACCTTCATTAACTCTGCAGGAGGAGCAAGCTTGACGAGCGCTTTCCCGTCTAACATACATTTGGAAATCAGTTTTAAATTCGACGTGAAGAAGGATTTTTTTACCTTCTTGATCATCGAGGGCCACTCCTAATGGTATTAATTCTTCGTCTCTGAGCTTGTCGCAAAGAGCAAGAATGTCCTTCAACGCGGTATCACCCTTGTTGATCGCCAACCGCCGTACACCATCGCGGAACGCAGACAGTGTTCGCAGATATGGCATGAGTACTTCCTCGCGCTATAATTAGGCAGAACAGTAAGCGTAACGTTCGCCCGAGAAAATGCAAAGGAATTACATCGACACCAGCACCGTCTCCACTAGCTTCCTGACCCCACCCAATCTCGCTACTTTCACCCTCTCCCAGCCCGAACATTCTTAGCATCTTGCCGACCCATCGTGCTATGTTCTCGACGACATTAATGTTAACAGCCTTCCCACGCGAGTTGATATAGGTGTTTGTTCGCGAGACGAGGTCGCGCAAGGCGTCAAGTGCTTCGGGAGTATTGAAAGAGTCGCAGAGGGCGATGCGGAATGCGTGTTGAGAGTGGTGAAATCTGCAAGGATGAAACGTGAGTATTTTCGCAGGGAAAAGAGAACCTCAATGGCTCGAACCGCGTCACCAATTCCGTCTCTGCAGCTTCATAATGGTGATATCCGTCCGATTTCAGCATACTGTCACGGTCTTGATTGACGAGAGCTTTCACATTAGTGAAAAAGTTCTAAATAACCGAATCTCAACGTTTGTGTTACCCAATATGAGCGACGATACATACATTGAGTGTGGTCTCCAGATTTTTCACTTCTCCAGCCATAAGCGATTCTGAGAAGTCTACCTTTGCGTTCCATAGTTGTGTGACAAAGGCTAGTCGCATTTGGCGAGCAGTGTACTTTTGCAGAATTTCCTGAATATATGGATGAGTATCATGTCCGACAGCGTTCGTTGTGGTACTCACGTCAATAGTGATGAAGTTTTTTAGTGACTTGCTCATTTTCAAACCCTCGATATGTAGGTGTCCAGTATGAACGAAATAGTTCACCCATACTGGGCAGTCGTGGTACGCCTATACAAGGGAATCAGCACGTAAAAAGGCCTGAAAAACACTACCTACCTCCGACTGAGCCATCTCATTGTCATGATGCGGGAACGCAAGATCGATGCCTCCAGAATGGATATCCATGTTGTCTCCCAGGATTGCGCTAGCCATCACCGAGCACTCGATATGCCATCCAGGTCTCCCAGCACCCCAAGGCGAATTCCAAGAAGGTTCACCTGGTTTCGATGCCTTCCAGAGAGCAAAGTCAGATGCAGAGCGACGGGTGAATTTACCTGCAATATAACGCATAAATAAGAAACGATAAACCTCTCCGCTTTATGCGTAAACTGACCTTCACCTCCTCCATCTTCGCGGTTTCCTTTACTCCACGGCTCCAGCTTTGCATAGTCGTGATGTGGCGCATCATCAAATGCCTTGGTGTCAAAGTAAACACTACCTTCGGCCTCGTACGCGTATCCGTTGTCGATTATTTTTTCTACAAATGTGATAATTTCGGGCATATATTCTGTGACGCGGGTGAGAGTGTCCGGATCGCGTACTCGTAGGCGTCGCATGTCGTCGAAGAAGCTCTTCTCCCAGTAAGACGCCAAGTTGCGGGATAACGATGGGTCTGTTACGGTAGACTTGTACTATGGCCACGCGTCATTCGTTGAAGACAAGTTGGAAAAGGTGTAACACGCACTTGGTCGTCTAAAAATATGACTAGTATATCTTTGGATTCATCGATCAACTTATGAGCCTCCTCTTGTGTCGCAATTCCAGATTTCAGGCTGTTCTCTGCGTTTCGCAAAGCAGATAAGCGTACGGTTCTGTTTTTAAAGTCAGGGTCTGAGTCTAGAAGTTCTCGCAAGCACACACGGCAGAAGTAAAGTTCATGTCAAACTTTTCATCTCGCTTTAAGCATTCCTGCTTCCATTCCTTGTTTTGAATGAGCTGTGTAATTTGGCTGAATCTGGTGTCCACTTCGTCCGTCCCAAAGACGCGTTCTTCCGAGGGTAGACCTGCTGCCACTTCCTTGTGTACAAAGCCTCTCCAAGCAGTGGAAACTTGAGATATCAAGTCCTCATTCAAGGACACTGTATCTGTGCGGAACTTTTCAATCAAGTGGTTTTGCCTGGCGCGTTTAATGATCTGTTTTCGGAGATGGGGCATGCGTCTTTGAGAATATGTGCAAACCCACGCACCTTATCATCTATATCGGTAATATTCATCACAAAATGCACGTCATATCCAAAGTAATCCGACATTATTCGTCGTAGGACGTCCTGCGTAACATAATTACTGTTGGTGGTCGTTTGTAACCTGAAAATCACTGCGATGGCATACCACCGTACCGAGCGTGTCCCATATGCGAAGCATCATAAACAGTTGGACCACAGTTGTACCATTTTACAGAACGGCCGGATTTGGGAACGAATTCTGTCTGTAGAGAGCTATGAGTATTTCTGCGGTGTTTAGTTGTATATGGCCTACCTTTGTTCGGGTTAATGAATTGTAAATTTTGAGTATTGGCTCCGGCTGAGTAGGTACAGGCGGAGTCCAGGCTGGTTGTTTTATGGAAGACATTTGACGGGTAATTCGAGGCTGCCTTGGTAAGAATAATGCAGGACAAAGTCGAAGCCGTGGAAGGTGGAAGGAAGAAGGAACAAACCGAGTCATAACTCGATATCGATTTAGTTGACAGACTGACCTGTGGCCCGGACCGGCTGGACTTTCGTGGCTGTTTGGCAAGTAGACGGGATGTCCTCAAAGTCAAGCTCAGCTCTTGCCCCATACGCGTTTCTCTCACAGTCACATCGGAGGCTTTCCAAACACCTGAAAGTGAAACGAAAAGCTTCGGGGTACAGGCTACTTGCGAGGATCTGTCTGATGCTCGGCCTCAACAAGCGCTGTCCGTCCTTGTCCGTCTGGCTGCTGCTCTGGCTGGCATGACTTTGACGACAGTCGACCCATGATCTTCAGTTACATAATACTAGCCTCTACTTACAGCTACTTGTCGAGTTCCGACTGCCCTGTCTTTGCTAGTCTTCTACGCAGGACTCACGAAACAAAAACTTGTCTCCAGCATCATCAGCCATCAAAGTAACAGTATGGCTTCGTTCAACATCTACAATTTGTTGGTGTGCTGGCAGTACTGCCTCGAGAAGGTGGATGTTCTCCTTATGGACATCCCAGACATTCAGGGTGACCAGTAAGTACCCTCCAGTGCCACGTAGGCTGACGACCAAGAAACGGCGCTGACAAGAGTCGACGCGTTGTGCTCCTCATGACGACTCCGAAGCAAAGGCCTGAGCACTTTTTCGAAACATATCTTTCTAATATTGGCGTTGCTTTCCGACACTGAGCAGGAGCTGCAGGAGGTTGTATTATGACTGTGTCTGAAGATGATGTACAGAAGATTAGCACGGACCCTAACCGGTAACCCCACTGTCCCTAGAATCATTCGCCCCACGTATGGATTAGAACTTGTTGCTGCAGGAAACAGACTACAATTATTTCGCTGAAAGATACGGTCCGGGGTAGATCGATGGAGAAGTCTATACGTTTGTGGCGAAGGATTTAGACACCACCTGCATCCTCAATAAACCCACCCAATCCTTCGTGTCCAACCCCTCCCTGCAACGCTTCTTCAATCTAACATATCCATCTCTATCCTCTTCGAGTAAAGCTATTTGTGCCTAATGTAATCTACTCATTTTTTCTACATATCGGCTGGTCCGGTATTCCAAATGGACAATTTATACACTCACTTGCTTATTAGGGCAAAAAACCTGTTTATTGCTGTTGTTGCCATGCATCAAGCTTCTTGCGAACCAACCAAACACTCTTCGAATCAAAACTTTTTTCAACTTGATCAAAAAAAACCTTGCACATCGTCGACCCAGGTTATAAGATCTAGATGTCAGTCCGCTACACAATCCCGCCAATCCGCTTCCGACCACCTCGACCTCGTCTTTTTCACGGCCGTTTGCCAGTAGCGAAAACCCGCGATTCCGAAAAACCAAAGTTACCCTCTTTCGGCTTGCTCACGTATGAAAACCTTTTGGACCATGGGTACGCGGCTAAGCCAAGCTTTGAGTTAAGCTTTACCTTAACTCATCGCCCATTCGAGTGCCAAGAATGCTGGCTGCCCTCCTCTCCACAGACGATTGGCATGGCAAAGCCATAAGGCGTTATTGACCTATGGCTATCCCACCGGCACGCCGGTAGGGGACGCAACAGTTGTTCGACGCTTGGAGCCAGTAAGTTATGTAAACCAGCTGCTGCTGCCTTGCACCGTTTACCCTTATCGTTCACTGCTCAAAGTTAAACTCGTAGTACTTTGTCGGAATCACCAGTTTATTTGGTGGGTTTGTCTTGAACGAACCTGAAGGTACTGTTTCCTCGGAAGATATAACTAGCGGAGGGCGGGTCGAATACCAAGTCAGCTCTTCCTCGGTGCATCCATCGCGTTCATCAAGCTGGAACCTTTGCAGATGCGAATGGGGCTGCCGCCAACCACGTCTGTTGTCGTCGTAAAGGTGAAAGAACATGTGACTGCAGCAGACTTCGCCCAGCTACACTATGAGATGCGTAGTAAGCTCGTTCTTTTTTGACCTCGATCTTCTTATTGATGTAGGAACTCTTCCGTCTCGATATAGCCCTGTTAACCCTCAAGTCGAATGGTGGTCACGACTCGATATTCGGTATCCTTTCGGATACTGATGCAAGTCATTTCTTCTATCTCGCTAGACGAGTTGACTAGGCACGATAAAGCCTGGACGAGTACGCCCGCTGATACCAAACAGAGTCAGACGCATTGGCCTCCCTTCCGTTTTGCTGGATCAATTCGACATCATCCTACTAATCCTGTACGCTATCATTCCTCCATGATTGGATGTAAGCTGTTCAGCTGTTTTGTCCTAAGTCGGCTAAGTACTCTTCCAGTTTGCAACAAACTCTTTTCGTTGCTGATGTTCCAGTACATGGAACTTCTAACCAGCCACCAGCGCTCCGCCCAATTTCCCGGGATAGGAGACTATCAAAGGGTACCAGCCGCACATGTTCTCGCTGAGAAGGCACTCTCCCACTTCACCAAGGGGTTCAATTCGCTTGGTAGCCTCAAAACCAAAGACAGATACGGACAGTCTGGACTTGGCTTCCTCAAGGAAAGGTAAGTCGATTACGTGCACATTGGTAGGTAGATCACTGCTGACCTGTCCTATCATCTAGCTTGCTGACCCTGCGTAGCCAAGTTGAGGAAGCAATCGCGGCGGGTAGCATCAGGAAGAAGGACAAACGAATTTGAGTGAGGGCAAGGTTTTTTTGTTGGGTAACGGGTGGGCTCAAGGATACTTAGTTGTAGATGTACCCTATTCATTTGCCGTATCGACTAGTCCAGTGCTCTAAAGGGACAAATTCTTGTTCTCCTCGATTTGATTGAACACAACGCGTGCTGTGATCTGTGACAGTGTTACAACGCGCTGCTCATGCGTCCGTCACAGTCACGACGGAATCTTTTTTTGTTTGTTCATTGTCCTGTTTCAATTTGAAATGTCTTCCTACGAAAAAGCTCGTCGTGAAAATATCGCTAGGTATTCGAGCTAAAACTGATAGAAACCTCAGAAATAACTCATCTTGTATAGGAACAAAGAACTTCTAAAATCTCTCGGTTTGGACAAGCCTTTCTTTGAACCCGTCGAAAAGGCTCGCAAGACGAAAACTGTTTCAAAGAAGCGTAAATCCGAGCTAACGGAAGACACAAACGAAGATTCTACTGCTCCGCCGCGTAAAACCACTCGTAAAGAAACAGACTCCTTGGCTTCTGAGTCAGAAGGTTCCGTTCGTAGGAGCACGCGCAACAAGGGCAAGGTCGTCGATTATAATGCAGAGAGTGTATCTAAAGATCAGACACCCATTTCCTTCAAAGCTGGGATCAGAACTACCAAGAATATTGGGCCGCTGGGCCGCGAAGATGGGAAGAGGGTACATGACCCGTGAGTGCTCAGGACTGTGGCGGTTGTTTTTGTTCGTTGACACCCAAAAAGCAAACGCTTCGGCTCTATACCTGGAATCCAGGTTGGAACGTGGTGGGAGACTAGACAAGGGTGCAGCACCGACTCGATTCACGCGTAAGTTCAATATCAATCCTCGCGGTGGCCATTCAGAAAATCTCAATCTGCTCGTGTAGGCCGTGGGTTGCAGGGATTTCGGGAGGGCCCGACGGTGCCTATAGTGTCGCATTGAGTGGCGGCTACGATGACGATGTGGATGAGGGTTATGCATTCACATATACGTGAGTTCTTCTCTTCGCTGTGTAAACATATGTGTGTTGACTGGATTCCTGTGCTACAGAGGCTCAGGTATGAACCAATCGTCCTACTCAAGTGTTCATCAAGTATATCGTTTTTCTGTTCTCCACAGGTGGACGTGATCTCAAAGGCACGAAAGCAGCACCCAAAAATGTAGGTGTATTACATCCCTTGATTCCTGTCTCAGACGGTGCCACTGACAAGTAAATCCAACAGCTTCGGACGGCGCCTCAAAGTTCAGACCAGTCTTTCGACAACTCTGTTCGTATCTCTTGCTTGTTTTTCCGGCCTTGCTCGTAAACTCATGGTTTATCACAAATAGTTCAATGCTGCTTTAAAGGTAAACAGACTTTCTTTTTTGTTTGCAGTTCTTGACAACCATTCGTTTTTACAGCGATCATCAGAAACTAGAAAGCCAGTGAGAGTTATTCGTGGATTTAAATCGGCGTCGAATTATGCACCTATTGAGGGGTGAGTACGGGCGTAGTAGTAGTTTGGGCCGTCTGATTAAATCCGTTTTTCGCGTTTTAGATATCGCTACGACGGGCTTTACGTCGTAGAAAAGGTATGCCTAGACGATAATCTGCGGTCGTTAAACTTGAACCTAATTTATCGTTCTACTGCAGGCCTGGATGGAAAAAGGCTTGAATCCAAAGGGATATCTGGTCTGCAAGTATTTGTTCAAGGTAAGGGTTTATAAGTACTCGACTTTACGCTGCTCACGCCGCGTTTCCCTTCCTCGCAGCGTCTGCCGCATCAACCGCCAATAGCTGTTCGCGTCTCGGAGTCCGATGGGCCGCATAATGAAGAAGATTTGGATGCAGAAGATATAGAGAACAATAAGAGCATGGATGAGGTGGAAGAAGACGCGAAAGAGGACGCGGAAGATACTGATGCTGAAGGGGACGCTGTTTGAGGGTACGCTTGCTTTGATAAAACCAGGTTATACCTCAGACGTTACAGATGTATATAGTTGGTATATAGTATAATAATTATAGTAGCACGCTTCGCTTCGCATGAGAGCGAATAGATTCCCTCTTCCGTTTCACATTCAAGAAGTGATATGTCAATGAAAGGCTTGGGAGTAGGAATACGACATTGATAAAGAATGGATGCCCAGTAGAGTACGTGACGACTGTGACGGACACGAAGCACGTGAAGCGGTATGACAGTGACGGTATCCTGCCGGTGACTCTTGTTTCTTCCTCTAATACTATTATCATGAGCCACAAGAGCGACAAACTCGCAGCCCTCGCGGCGCTGAAACGAGCGCGACAAGGTGTTCCTCGTGAATACAAGGTCAGAACCGCGTTAATACATCCAAATATCCATCAGCTTACTTTACACTTCTTTACAGGAAGAAGACGACGTTGCGATATACGACGAAGTGTCCGAAGAGCAGTACAAGAAGATTGTGAAGGGAAGGCTTCAACGAGATGATTTTGTCGAGGATGATGGGGTAGACGGGTATGCCGACAATGGAATGGAGGATTGGTCTGGAGGGGAAGAGGGCAACTTTTATTCAGACGAGGAAATGGAAGAGGAGAAGAAAAAGAACAAAGGTACGCGTTAGTCCTCTCTAAAACTGAGCGCTAGCTCAAGGCCTGTCTTTCACAGCCAAAAAGAAGAAAGCTAAAGACTCGGGCAAATCCAAGTCGAAAGCAAAACCTCCTCCGCCCCCAGCTGTCGCGCCATCTTTCAACGACTACCGTAAAAAAGTCACCGCAGATCAGGAAAATGATTTCATGTCAAATATCTTTGGAGAACTAGATGCTATCCCGACTAAAGCTCCAGTAGCTTCGACGTCTCGGAAACGAAAAACTTCTCCGGATACTTCCTATAACCGGTCAGATAATTCATCTCCAGTCCCCTATCGATCTCTTCCGGCGGACAACTCGTCCGATGGCCTAGATGAATTTTTCACCTCTGCAGTGCCCTCTAGCGATGACCTGGACTTTTCAAGTCCTCGAAAACGTGTCAAAACGGAGACGTCAGAGACTGACGAGGGCGGCTTGACTCCTGCTACACAGCGCCTAGCTCAGGTCAACGTCAAGACAGACGACGAAGACTCGTTCCCGGCGACGAGTCCTTCGATGACATCGATATGGACGCGTTCATGTCTACCGACGACGATGACATTAGCGATCATGCCGATGTGCAGGTCAAGCCTGACATCAAGCCCAGTAATGAACCCACTTTCAATGCACAACCTTCTTGGTTGGCAATCTACGACTCGCTCAGCGTGTCCAATACCGAAGATCCCTCCTTGGGATCTTTATCCACTTCCACTGCTTCATCCTCCGTGAAGCACTCCGATATCGACGCTCTCGAAACTGACGGCTCCCTCCACTTCTTCTGGATCGACTACCTTGAACATCAAGGCGAGCTTTTCTTTGTTGGAAAGCTTAAGGACAAATCCACTGGAGCGTGGATATCGTGCTGCGTCACCGTCAAAAACCTCGAACGGAATCTCTTCGTTCTTTCACGTCAAAAACGCGCTGAAAAGGGTGAAGGGGACGATGAATGGTACGATACGGATGAGGTCCCGGAGATCACTGATGTCTACAGTGATTTCGATGCGATACGATCGAGGAGGGGCATTAAGAAGTTCAAGGGCAAGTTCGTTGACCGAGAATATGCTTTCGGAGACCCGGACGTGCCGAGAGGAAAGACGAAGTGGATGAAGGTTGCGTATGCGTTCACCGGTGAGTTTCTTTTTGCCTTAAATTCCTTGATTTGAGTTAAATGATTTGTCGTAGACAAGGAGATCCCTAGCGACGCCCAAAGCCCGAATATTGCAAAGATATTCGGAACGAACACTTCTGCGTTCGAGTTACTCGTACTGAAGAGGAAGATTATGGGCCCGTGTTGGATTCAAATTAAGAATCCAGAAATAGATAATCGAGGGGTGAGTAACAGCCAATACTAACTTCTCATCTAAATTATCCACCTTAGGTATCGTGGTGTAAACTCGAAGTTATCGTGGAAGACCCGAAAGACTTTAATCCCTTCCCTGATTCTGATGATAACGCCCCAAAGGACACGCCGCCTTTAAACATCATGTCCCTCAGCATACGCACCATAGTAAATCACCGAGAGAATAAACGTGAAGTCGTCTGTGTTACGGCGAGGACTTGGCGTGATAGTAGGTATTCGCTTTGTGCTGTGCCTCATCACTAATTCTGCGTCTTTTTAGTGGTCATCGAAGGAACTACACCTCCGGAACAACTCCCGTGTACGGTGCAAACATTTGTTCGCCCACTCGACAGGTTCCCCCCTGGATTCGAGTCAACCGCAAAGGCGAACGCGAAAGGACTTATTTCGCCGATGAAAAACGAAAGGATGTTGCTCAATACGCTACTTGGTGCGTGTTTGTAATCGCCCAACTAATATATCGATTCTCAATCGCTTACCTGCAGTCGCCATCCACAAAACCGACCCCGATATCATCGTTGGCCATGATTTCCTTGGTGTTTCCCTGGACGTACTTTTGCATCGGATGCGAGACCTCAAAGCCGACCACTGGTCTCGGATTGGTCGGTTCAGACGTTCCGCGTGGCCGAGAATCGGGAAACAGGGTACGAACATTAGATTTTTATCGGGGAGGATGTTGTGTGATTTAAGTAGTGATGCTGCAAAGGTGGGTGGCGGTACTGGGCTTTTACTTTTTTTATTACTTACATTCTTACCTTTATTTCTCCAGAGCATGATCACCTCGATAACCTGGTCACTTACCGAAATGTGCAAGTCGCAACTCAGGAGCGATAGGGAAGAAATCGACCCCGATGATACGGCTAGTTATTTTGACGGGAGTATTGCGAATCCCGACCGATTAATGACGTTCGTGCGCCATTGCGAGCTCGATGCTCATTATCATATGGCTATCGCTTCCAAAGTTCAGATTCTCCCGTTGACCAAACAGTTGACCGTCCTTGCGGGAAACTCATGGTATGGCTGCTCGTTGCTTGTACCGAACTTGATGGTTTTGATTGATACCGGCTTCTTTGTAGGAACAAGACCCTCAATGGAGGTCGCGCTGAACGAAACGAATATATTCTGTTACACGAGTTTCACCGTCTCAAGTTTATCTGTCCCGACAAGTCGTGGGGAAAGAAGAGCGTGGTCAAAGCCGAGCCCATTGAAGATGACCCCGAAGCGCTGAAAGACGCTCTGAAAGGCAAGGGTGGAAAGAAGGACAAGTATAAAGGTGGGCTTGTCCTTGATCCTCGAAAAGGTCTATGGAACAGCTATGTCCTGGTTATGGACTTCAACTCGCTTTATCCGAGTATTATTCAAGAATATAATATTGACTTTACGACAATCGACAAGTCAGAGGTGGAGGAGATCGACGTTCGTCTTCCTTTGACGAGTACATTTGTTCGTTGTGCTTATAGCCGCTGGTTTTTGTCCAGGCTGGGGAAGAAGGACAACTCGCATTGCCGGGAAGTGAGGTTCCCCAAGGTGTCCTTCCCCGGATTATCGCCACCCTTGTTAATCGACGAAAACAGGTCAAGTCGCTTATGAAAGATCGAAGCGCGACAGCTGCTCAGTTATTACAGGTGAGTTGCCAGTGTTCCTTTTGCGTTTCCGAGTACTAATGAGTCGTTTCAGTGGGACATTAAACAAAAGGCGTACAAGTTGACTGCCAACAGTATGTACGGATGCTTGGGATTCGAATACTCCCGTTTCTACGCCCGTCAGCTGGCTGCGTTGACTACGCATATGGGTCGAGAGATCCTGCAGCACACCAAGGAGCTCGCAGAAAGCATGCAACTTGATGTAAGTCCTGCTTTATCCTTCTCACTGCTAGTCTGATTACTTTTTGTTCTTGTAGGTCCTCTACGGCGACACCGATTCTCTCTTTGTCAATTCCAACGCAACTGAACTATCTGAAGCTCTACGAATTTCCTCCGAGTTTGCACTAGTTGTCAACAAGCGGTATAGGAAACTCGAAATCGATCTTGACGCAATTTTCCAGCGTCTTTTGCTCCTTCAAAAGAAAAAGTATGCTGCGGTCAAGGTTGAGGCTGAGGGTGAGACTTCAATTGAAGTCAAAGGACTAGATATGAAGCGACGAGAGTATTGTCAATTATCAAAGAATGTTTCTCAGTACGTTGATTTTTTCTTCTCGGCCTAGTTGGCGCTTACTCTGAACTATCTAGATATGTTCTTGGACGAATTCTCTCTGGAGAAGCTACTGAAATCGTCGTCGAACAGATTCACGACTACCTAACTAGCGTTGGGGAGAATGTTCGTGGAGGAACATGTCCTTTGGACGAATACGTCATAAACAAGGTATGAAGCCCTGTTTGTATTATTATACGATTTGTTCAATCTACTTATTGTGCCCTGGGTGTATAGCGACTCGGAAAAAATCCAGAAGACTATCCGAAGGCAGAGGGACAGCCCCACGTCCAAGTCGCTTTAAAGATGAAGGCCAAAGGAGGGAATGCTCGTGCCGGGGATATTATTCCTTATGTCTTTTGCTTGCCCGAGGGTCAAGAACCTTCGAAGACAACTCAATCTGATAGGGCTAGACATCGAGATGAAGTTCGGAGGGGAGGGTCGGGATTGAAAATAGGTATGGCTGCGTTTTCGATCATGAAGCAATTCTCATATTGTTATAGATGCAGAGTACTATCTGTCTCAGCAAATCTTACCGCCTGTCCAGCGTCTTTGTGAGGAGATTGAGGGCATCGATCGCGCTCATCTCGCAGAATGCCTTGGTAAGTCTTTTCTCATTTGATACGCATGCGAACTGTGTTAATTTCGAGTTATCAGGTCTGGATGTAAACAAATACCGAGCCATCTACTCTGCTGGACCTTCCGAGGAACACATATTTGCCTCGTTTGATTCGCTGAAATCTGACAAGGAACGGTACAAAGATGTAGACCTATTCAATGTGAAATGCAAGAATTGCAAGTCAACGTTTGCTTTTCAGCCGCTCAACAATGTGGTGAGTATCATTTTACCGGTCTGTAGTTGGAGATTTGACTAATCATACTGTACAGGACTGCTGTCTACGCCCTGAGGGCGCTCTTTGTCCAGCGTGTAATGCACCTCTCTTGAGGCCAAGCCTCCAGGTGCAAATGGAGACTCAGATTAGAAAACAGCTTTCCTTGTTCTATGAGAGATGGGTTATTTGCTCTGACCCAACGTGTGGATTCAGAACACGGACGATGGGCGTTTACGGCCGTGCGTGTCTTCGTCCTGGATGCACTAATAAAGTGGCGTTCGAGGTAAATCTTTCTTTTGTTTCTTGTGTCTTTGCTCATTTGGTTACAGTATTCCGATGAGAAAATGTACACTCAACTTCGCTACTACGCCTACCTTTTTGACGGCGCGCGCGCGGTCAAGAATGCAGCTGGGACAGCTGAGTTGGAGAGTATTGAGGCTCTCGCTGCCAGACACTCTGAGCTCATGAGACAGATGTCATCATGTGCTAAGAAGTATCTGGATGAATATGCTTGGAGATGGGTTGATATGAATAACCTGTTTGGGACTTTGAGGTTAAAGTAGCGAGAGATTTTGTGTTTTAGTGTATGCTTTATATTGATTTCGCAGCTTTTATATTACTTGTAAACTATGTATGTTGCCGAATTATCATGTTCGTTGTGGAGTGGGAATTTCAAAATCTAGTCCGTTTGCGGTCAAAGCTGGAGATATCATCATGTCATCTCCTTCTGCACTTCCTTCTTAGGTTGCAGTTCAAGCAGAGTTCACTCTTGTTCAAGGTCCTGGAAATCTTGGCGTGGTAGTTCAAACGTTCATTCATGTCACGGAGTTACAAATCTCCAGTAAAACTTCCACCAATTACATTACGGCGTTGTTCAGTCATATTATATTGGAGGCACAAATAAACAAAACACAACGAAACAACCATGCATGAAATTCTTGACCGTGCCTTTTCCTTCACGTTCTTTACGCCCATACTCTTCTAATCCAAACAAAACTATGCTCTCTTTTTCATACCTGTCTTTACTGTCTATTGCCATCTCGTTCCCTTCTTTTGTTGTTGCTTCACCTACACACGGCAATCTTCACCTGAACCATCGTTCCAAAAATGCGGAGACCACATCTAACAGTAGCATTCAGGCAAGGCAATCGAGTAATGCAGTCTTTTCATGGTATGCCATCGCGAAAATTGTATTCACAAGTTCATGGTACTAAACATCTTCTCTATTTTCCGTAGGTATGTTGCAGGACTGTAGGTATCATTGCGCTGCGAAGTACTCTTGCGCTGACAAGCTTTATCTATTGACATTCTATAGAGGTGCTTGTGGAACCACTAATTCAGCGTCAGGTATGTGAATTCTTTCACCGTTTCGCTTACTAGCTAAGCTAACTTGTTATGCCTTTATCAGACTACGTGAGTAACTTTAGCTTTCTCTTGCATGTAACGCTCAGCTTGACCCAAGATCGTGGCATTAAACACCGACGTGAGCAAAAGTTTCAATACAAATACTCTCGGTTGACGTTGATCAATTTTGGAACAGCAATGGGATGGGGGCTCTCATTGTTACGAGATGGTCACTCTCACATACCAAGGGAAGAGCGTACAGGCGCAGGTTAGTCTCCGTTTAATGCTTGTTTTTTTTTGTCTTCTCACTCTGTTGGATGAGTAAACAGATTACAGACGAAGTAATGTCCTTTTGAACTTGCTCTCTCGTGTATTCTTATTTCTGCTGTACAGTGCGCAGAAGGATGTGTCTCTGGCCAGTTGGACTTGACTGAAGGGCTGTTCGCTGCCTTGTCGGGTGGGGACCCCAATGTGATTGGTAAAATGTATGGTGGTACATGGTCCTACGGCAATGCCCCCTCCACAACCTCATCTTCTTCAACTTCGCAATATACACCTCCTTCGACAAGTCAGACCCCTACTTCGACCCCGCCTCCGAGCACTACCCGGACTTCGTCTTCCACCAGCACCAGCACCACTACGTCGACATCGACCTCTTCTTCGTCGTCGTTGCTGACATCTTCTGGTAAGTTATGTTATATCATTCTGGCTGTAATCCCCAATGAAATGCCTACTTTAGCTTCCACGACATCGACTTCTGCTAGTGCTAGCGCCACGGCTACTTCTGGTCCACAGGTCTTTTCTCTGTTTCAGCAAGCTCTTATACAGCTAGCAGGAGTCGCCGCCGACGCCAATATGTAAAATTGATATCGCTGTTTGCTTTCATGCTTATTTATTTAAGGTATTGGGTGTCTTACAACAGAATATGGCAATCAATCGTGTGTTTGGTGTCTGTTCACCTTTGACATTATTTAAACCAGAAGGGTATCCCGCTACCAAGTTACTCTGAAGATGGACGGCCAAAGGAGGAGCGCGTGAAACTCTCATGCTATTAAGTACATCTGGGAATGAATCAATCTTTGTCGAGAATTTCGAGCTTGAAGAGCTGAGGTTGTGAAAGGTTCTGCGTTTGAGTGTGCGCTTTATATCTGGACTGTATCGCTATATATTATACTGATCTGCTTATCTTTGGGCCATAGCTTATGACGAATGGGATAGCCAGCATGAGACTAAGATCTAATGTTGCGGTCAAAGCTGGAAATATCGCAGCCCCATTCGTCATACGGCATTACTAATATCAGTGCCAAGAGAAACGGACCTTTTCTTACTTTTTTCTTACCCTCATTAGACTCATTAGAACAAAAACTATGCTTTCTTTTTCCTACCTGTCTTTACTCTATGTTGCCATATTTTCCCTCTCTTTTGTTGCAAGTTCGTCTCGACATGTCAATCTTCACATGAACCACCGTTTCAAAAATGTAGACCTCGAACGCCGACAATCAACTACTGGTGACCTTACATGGTACGATGTCCGAAAACTACGTCTGGATGCTACTAAATCGCTACTTTCTGTAGGTTTGACGCGGGATTGTGGGTCTTTGACCTTCATTGACAAACTTGTCTGACGTTCTACAGAGGCGCTTGCGGGGAGACTAACACAGCGTCAGGTACGCCGATTTTTACACTGCTCCATAAACAACCTGACCGATTTCATCTTTACCAGACTATGTGAGAAGTTTCAAATTATTATGATGCGTAACGCTTAATTTGGTCCAAGATTGTGGCATTGAACAGCGACGTGAGCAAAAATTCCGATGCAAGTTATCAGTTGTTCTGATCAGTTTTTGGAACAGCAATGGGACGGGGGCTCTCACTGCTTCGCGATGATTACTATCACACACCAAGGAAGGAGTGAACAAGCGCAGGTCAGTCTTGGTTCAAAGTACTTTCTTTTATCGTCTCACTCTGGTGGATGGTTGAACAGATTACGGATCAAGTATGTCCTATCCCATCCGTCTTCTTGCGTATCTTTATTTCTATTCGACAGTGCCCAACGTGTAGCTATGGCCAACTAGATCTAAGTGAAGGTTTGTTCGCTGCCTTGTCGGGTGGAGATCCTTCCGAAGTCGGGGAGTTGTATGGCGCCACATGGTTCTATGGAACGTCACCCACGTCTTCATCGAGTTCACAATATACACCTACATCGACGAGTCAGACCCCTACTTTCACCCCTCCTCCGAGTACTACTTCGACCAGCACCAGCACGACATCGACGACCTCGACCTCTTCGTCGTCATCTTCTGGTAAGTGTTCACAAGGTTTTGTCTCATTCGTATGGTTTCTGACGACGAAACACACGCTAGCTTCGACCACCTCGAGTTCTTCGACTAGTGCCAGCGCCACAGCTACTTCTGGTCCACAAGTCTTTTCTCTGCTTCAACAAGCTGTTATACAGCTAGCGGGATTTACCACGGATGCGCATACGGAGAATTGAGCATTGCTGACTGGGGGTTGAGTTATAAAACGCGTCGCTTAACCCAGGATAAAACTGTGTATAAAGCAAGGCCATAGTTATTACAGCTATTACACTACGCCGACCCGTAAAACGTCGTATCATTAGTAGGAGGGTGATCAAAGTACAGTGGGTATCAAACGAGAACAAGAGAAAACGAACCATAACTAGAAGCCCGCTTTCTTGTGGATAATATCAGGATCTTCCTGATACTCTTCTGCAGATACCCACATCTGCACAAATCGTCAAGTTCCCCCATTACGAGTTGGAAAAGTAAACTGACCTTTTTGAAAGCGTTCAAACCCGCTAAAATCGAGCCACCTATCCAAGTAGAATATTTACGTTCCGGAGGCGCGTAGATTTTGATTTTAACGTCTTTGAGGGCGAGCTTCTTGACTTCGTTGAGAAGTCGGTCACCAAAGCCTATTTGGACGTTCGGTTAGGGGTTGACCAGTATACAATAATAAATCAAGGCGTGCCTCTGCATAATGTGCTTCCGCCACTGAGGACAATATTGGAGAAGAGACTTTTCCGTAGATCCAGATCAACACGGTTGATCGAGTCTACGACGACTTGATGGACGCCTGCGTATTCTTGACCGATGATTTCCGGGTTGAATAGTAGCTCTGGGGCGCGGAATCTCTCAGCACCAAGCTGAGGCAAAGGTGTTAGGTTCAAGCGGATGTGTGTTGAAGGACCAAGACGCACCTGGATAACATTCCCATCTGGCAGCCTGAAATCCTCGATTTGACCCAACGCGTCTTTTTCCTCTTTGGCTGGATTCAAGGCGACGTAGCAGCATTTCTCCTTCATTGACCGGACTATTTCTCGTTCTGCGGTTGTGTGTAGATGGTGTCCCGCCTTCCTTAGAAGTAACTGTAGGTGATCTGTAACATCCCTGGTTATATTTAGCTTGAGAGGATTCATGAAAAGAGAGATCATACCTTCCGGCAATGTCTACTCGTCGAATGGCGTGTGGCATTGAGAACCCTTCGAATACTGGTACGGCGTGTGTGACACCGTCTCCGGAATCGAGTACGATTCCCGTCGTTCGGCCAGACGAATATCTAAATTGATTAATTATTTCGAAAAAGTACGAGGATATGCTCTTGAAGGAGACGCACAGTGAAAGAACGGCTTGTACAGAAGTGTAAAGTGCTGGTACATTGAAAGTGTCGAAGAATATCTGTGCTGCGATATCTCGGTTACTTCTTGGATTTAAAGGTGCTTCTGTCAGTAAAACTGGATGCTAAGAAAAAGTAAGCGAGGCCTGGAGGTTCTTCCTTGAGTTATATTCGGTACCTCTTCACTCAAAGTGCCAAGTTCCTCTGCGTAGACCCAACTCCATATCCGTTCCATATCATCCCAATCTGTGACTATGCCATGCTCCATAGGATACTTGATCTTGAGGAGGCCTCTGAATTCTTGTGCGCGTTTGCCGATGAACACGTCGCCTTCTAGTGCGCCGGCCATGACGCGTACATGTTTTGGTCGTCCGACGCTGAAACGAAAGAGTTATAAGGTTGTGAACGCGATCGAGCGGGTTGGCTAACCGGTAGCAACGCACAATGACGGGAAAAAACATTTAGGATGGTCTTGACCTGCGAAACCAGCTTTAATGGTTCCTGATCCCTGTGTAAGATTTGTTTCAGTTTTGGAGTTAGCGTGGTGAATAGGGAATGTTGGTTAACATTGTCAATGACTACGGGCTGATTTGTGAGAACGTCATCGAATTCTGCAGACATGGAAGTAAAGAAAGAGAAATTTGCACAGCCACATATTCTATGTATATCATGATTGTCGCTGTGCACTGCAGAACCTCACTGCAGAAGTTTCTTTTCGTTCTGGGTTTCCATCGGGTTAATGCTGCGTCTTGGAGACTGTTTTCTAGGAGACCCGTCAACAGCCTTAGGCTTTAGGCCTTTAGGATAGAATAAAAGGACTTCTTTTAATGAGAATGTTTACTTAGTCGTTCCCTTTCATCCTTTCATTTCACCTTGGCTGGCGAGTTCTTGCCTCTTGGATTTATTATAATTCAAGACTAAACTAACGTTCCTTCTAGTGCCATTTCATTCATTCATTTTATCATAATATGCGTTTCTTTATTGCAACAGTTCTTGCTACTTTGCTTGCGAGCATGACAATGACTATGGCTTCTCCGATACCAGTGTAAGTCTTTGTATGAGTGCTCAGTAATTTTACTGACACAGCGATAGTGAGGACCTTGTTGTAGATTCGAGGGATGGCTGCAAGGGTGCTCTATTTTCTTGCATAAAGGGCGGGGATAATGGGCGTCATCGCCACGGTTAGAGTTGTAAATGTACTGTAGAAATATTCACATGACTCTCCATCTTACTCTCAATGACCAGACTACTATGCATATTAATTTTCTTGTTCTTTCTCTCTGCAAACGCAAGTTTGAATAAATGGGAAGCTTCTAGTTTCTGCAAGTGTGAGCAACTAAATTGAGCGGTACTTGGACATTCCAAGTATTAATCTTTACGCAGGCATATGCTTCCAATCCAATTACACCATTCTTCCTATCAAGTTTCCCGATACTCCTTCGCAACCATGCCTGTCTTGCACGAAACAGTGGTGTCTGAACCAGAATCTTCCTATATGCGCTGGTGCTTCTCTTGGAGACGCCAATCCTGATACAGCAACAGGCAAAGAAGGCGATGTCGAAGCTCGTTGTTTTCGTCAGTAGATAGCTACTTGTTCAATCTTTTTACTTGGCTCATTAGCTTCTTCAGAACGCGATTCTCCACGGGACCAGCTAGTTGTTACCATTTTCCTCCTTCTTGTCTTTGGGTTGCTGCTTGGAGCTGGGATAAAGAGCAGAATGGAGAAGGCTGGTCTGAACGTCAATTCTACATGGAACAATGGATTTACTTGGTGGGAGCATCTGAGGTCTCGCGTTCCAGTCGAGGAACTTGGATTATCTAGGATGAGAACGAGAATGGGCCGTGACAGAAGAGGAGAATATGATACTGTATCAAATGATGCGTAAACTTATAGTACTGTAGCGCGACGGTCATGTGCACATGTTCCTCTTTCTTCTACACTCTTGAGTCTTTATCACAAAATCTGAAATAATGCAATCCAATGATTTTGCCTCCTTGGCTGCTGTTCATCTTCCGGCCTCTAGTCGATTACTGGCCTCAGCTTGTTGTCCAGACAAAGATCTACTCGTCCTCATCACTCGTCTCGGTGGCCATGATCGCATGAGTCTCTGGAAAATGCACGGCTCTAAAACCTGGGAAGTCGATCTTAGCACTGACAGTGAACGAATCGTTGCTGTAGCTTGGAGTCCAGACGGTACGCCATTTCTCCACGCCACTGAGCCACTCTTTTCTCATTCTCAAGGTTTTTAGGACAGACTATTGCAGTTGCCCATGACCCTCCTTCCATTAGCTTGCACTCAATTCAAGATGGCCACTCGGAACGCACTGTGTCTATCCCTGTCTCCGATCTACCCACCTCTCAGCTTACAGCTATCTGGTGGTTCCGTCAAGAAAAGCCTCAACAATCTCCGATACCGGATATATTCAGGAGAAATAACATCATCGTCAGTGAAACTTTTCGCGAAACGTTGTGCTGAATTGACCCTCACCATGCTGAAAAAAGACAGGCAGCGCTCACTCGGTTCTTCGGACTCTACCTCTCTTGGATCCCTTACGCGATGGCACTCAACAAGTAACGTAGGTTTGCTTAATACCTTACTTTGCTTAACTGTAAATATCTGAAACAAATAGCTTAGCGCCACAGATCTCTTTGCCTTCCAGGGTTCCCAGACAACTGCCCGTCGAGCAGTGCCCATACCAGCGGTCATCAAAGGATGGCCTACACTACACCCCGACCCACTCGCCGCGTCTATAAATGTACCAAATACTACCAGGACAGTGGAAAATGGAATCATGGACGAGGTAGACGATATAAATTTAGACAGCATACTCGCTGTCGCAGATCGTTCAGGTCGTATCGCCTGCTTCTTGGATGGCATGTATCCTCTCGGTTTCATTAATCTAGGCAATTCGACCACAATCGTGTCGCTTTTCAAGGACCCAAAACAACCGATTCTACTAGCACACCCTGTCCACGATGGATCAGCGACGAGTCTGATTCCAACACACATCTCTCTCTCTCTCCTAGAGGACCGCAAAGTCCGGGATTTTGCCAAGCTCTCCACAACTGCGCGTGAACTGTGCTGGTACATTTTACGAATCGAACAGGAAATGCGGGCAGCTTGGGTTGGCTCTGAGACTGCCCCTGGCGCTCGAGAGTTGGGGCCTAGATGGATCAATGCATACGAAAAAAAGCAACTAGATCAATATGGCCGTACGCAGCTTCCCCCCTTCTCACAAGTATCAAACATAAATCTTTTCTCATAGTACAACCGAGCGCGATACTCGATCTGACTACGTTACTTGTGACTGACCGAGCGACGGATGCGCTCGCCGATTATCTCGGTAGTGGCCACCAGATGAGCGAGAGGGTAAAGTATTCGTATCCCCTTGAGGCTGAGGATATCTGACCTGACTATGAAATAAAATTCTCTCCAACAGGGCATACAAAAGTGGGATTCTGCTGTCACGGAAGCCCTCGTCAAGTTACGTGATTATTCTGAAAAGCGCCTTGTCCCTGCTTGCCAGCGGCTTCATCTGGTGCTGGGGGAAGTCCGAGGATGGTCTATGCTGTGAGTTTGTTGGGATATCCCGCAGGACCTCACTGAGTTTTTTTTTCCCTTGAGACCGACATTGTATTCGGCTTTTGGGATTACCCATAATACCGTGAACCAATGTCTTGCTATGTTAAAGCAGGCTGTTATACTAGCCAGCTGGCTGGCGGCTGCTGCTCGTCGTGAACACCTTCGCTTCAAAGAATTCATGCTCTGGCTTCGATATGGTCAGCGAGAGGTTTCTCTCATTTGCGTTTACTTCTGTGGCGTTGACGGCGTTATTAGCAACGGTGATCCTCAACCCCACGACTGAAACCGCTGCTCCGATTCGGCATGATATATTGGAAGTCAACCAGTATCTCATGTCGGGCCTCCAACACAGCGCCATCGACAGATGGTTTGCCGGTCCACTTCCTGATTTTCAACCTACAGACTTTTCGCTTTTGAGCAACAGGGCTTCCATACCCGACACTATGCGTGATTGCGGTATGGTACTTCAACACGAACCTAAATCCATATACGATGGAACATCAAAAATCCCACCAGACGTGCGTTATGGAAGGCCCCATCGTGTTGTGTTTCCTGATCATCTACCTACAGGGTTTCAATGAAACTGGTACACCCGTCAACCGTAACATCTCTGCCCTAATCGGAGCCTTGGCCAAGTGCTGCCGGGAAGTGTTCGATCGTCCTTCTGGGGCAGCGACACGAGCAGCTACTATTTCTCCAGGGTTTGGTTCCGCCACAGTCCCCGCGTCTCCGTTGTCAATTTCTCACCCAAATAACCTCATTCGGGAAAGGACCCAAGTGGATAAAGTATGTTGTGACTTGTAACTCATTGAAATGTTTCAACAAACTGAATTCAGCTGTTTCGCTAAAGGACGGTTATTATATTGAATATTTAGTGATACATGCCCCCTCGACTTCAACTCCGGAACATCGGTCCTATGGTGAGCTTACAGGTATCCTCATTCCTGGGCCCCCTTAATTATTCCTTGGCTGTAGTGACCTTTGTCCGCCAGAGGTACGGACATGAAAGTTCCCATGTCGAGCTCGCGGTGTACGAATCCTACCTCCGTCCAGGCGAAGAAGGGAGCGAACATGGGTTTGGCGTGGATCTGCTAGCGATGGAATTCTTCGACGATGAAACTATTGTAATTATATATCGGAGCGAAGGTAAGCGATTCGCAGTTACTTTTTTTCTTTTTCTTATTCTCGTCTTTTTTCAACAGGAGACGCGTACATTGCTACTCTATCGTACAATGAGCTGGAGTATCAGAAAATCAAACTGGTAAAAGGGTACGTAACGCGTGAGAGCGTGATAGGGAGCGCGATACAAGGTTTGGGTGAGGAGGAGGTATGTGTAGGCTTCAAGTGTCGGGCGGAATACTTACCCGGTTGTTTACAGGCAGGATCAAGATATCTTCCGATTAAGCACAGCCGGGGATTAAAAGGGTGCAAGACAGGAGCAGTGTCACTAGCGGTGAACGGAAGAGTGGGGCGGAGGGTGGCATGTGTGCTGGATAACAAAGGCACGACGCTGGAGACATTCGATCTGGAGGGGGATGAAGGAGTAGACGGCGATACTACCTTGGATGAAGAAAGATGAGAACCCATCAACGCGAGGCTATACACAGCTACTTTAGACTGATTATAAATTCAATTTTATTGGCTGATGGAGATAAGCGGATGGGAGGAGCAAGGAGGTCCATTTCCAGAAAGGCTTTGGCCTGTCAGACCTTCAGGATCGCGCCGCAAGGTTGTCGCAATCTTAAAACTGTAGCATAATGCCTTCTTGTTTAGTTAGCCGATACGATTGAAAGGGCCGCGGAGGGTAACCCTCCCTCGTGGCCCAACTTCGAATTCTTTTCGTGGCATTTTATGCAAAAGTGTTTTTAAGTCAGTTTTAGATCTCCGTATCAATCCTCTTTCCCTCCTCTCCTCCCCATGTCGACGAGCCAATCCGGAAAGGACCTGCCAAACTCGTCTCGCTCAGCTGATATATCTGTGAGCCACTCTTCTTTTTATTTTCCCTTCTCGATCTAAACCTCCCACCATAGTTACGAAAATCTGTCCCAGTCACTATGAGCCAAGAAGTCATTAAAAGAAAGAAAAAGGTATGGGAAAAGCTTTCAAAGTAACATTCTACTCACTGAATGTCTCTAGAATGCTGATGCTCAAGCTGCCTTTCGTGCAAGGAGAAACAACTACATCGCGACACTCGAAGAAACCGGTATTTTTCAAACTTTATTCGTGTTTTGTTTCATTTTATTCAAACCTTTTCTGTGCGCAGTAAACAATCTCGAATCGGTGGTCAAAGTGCTTCAGGATTCGTGTAAGGAGGCCCAGACCGAAGCACAGGAATTAGGCCAGGAGAATATACGCCTGCGCAGTGCTTTGCGCGACCGCGAAAACTTTTGGCGAGCACTGTGGCCCAAGAGAGCGGGATCGGATGCCGACTCTTCCGAATTCCCGACTTATCCATCCCCACCAGCGACGGCGTTCCAGTATGCCGAAAGCAATATCCCACTTAATCAATATCCAGCTTCACCTTCAGTCTCGTACAGTAATCAACAATATTCATGGCCACAATCAAGTAGCCACTCGTCCAATTCCCCTCATTTTGCAGAATCACCTACACTCGCATCTTCATCCGACATAAACTTCATGCGATACCAGGAAGACCAGAAAGTCCCTATGAACAATCTAGAGTCCGTTGCTCCCTATGTTTTCCCTGCTAGTCGCTCTATATCGCCTTCATCTACGCCACCATCTTCGTCCACGACTTCTCTGACTTCACCTTTTCCTTTTGCCTTCAACGACACGCTTGCCGTACAGGATCGACCAGACTTTGATTACCGGCGACAAAGTGCTGAAGTCACTCTTCACGGCGGCACCGCAGATATCTCTTCGCTAACATCAAGTTCAGGCGGAAGCGACGGTGGCGTTCGTTACAGAATAAACGCGCGAGATCGCTCTGCTTTGCTTCCTCTTCTTCCCCCCATAGGAACAGCAGGTAGCGATAATGGATCCCAGCATGGGTCCCAGCATGGCAGCGATGGAGGCGATTGCTCTCTCACTTATCCTCACTCAAACCAGAACCGTCTTCGTCCACGTCGTACAGCAGTCGCGGAGCCGACCTCTCGCTCACCTTCCCCTGATAACTCCACTCCACTTTCGGGTACTCTGGCAGTGATTAAAGCGCAAGCATTTGGTGCCCTTCGTAGAACTCGGGTTCGAAACAAAAAACCCGACGGGCCAGCCAAGGTCTCGCGCGATGTTCTGGAGTACCGGGGAATTGTACCTACAGATTCAGCTGTGCCAGCAAAGCGACGCCGGCTGAACGACGATGAAGACTTTGACGCTCCTTCATGATTTATGATCTACGTATATCCTTTCCTTAGAACGAACAAGGACTTGTATCCCTCTCATATTTTGCTTGGTTCGTTTCTGATTTTTTTGGGGGCTCTTGCATTGGCTTACTTGTATAGATTATTAAACTTACTGTGCATATTGTGTTGACATTCAGTTATATAGTTAGTTGTATTGTGAATAGCTTGTATAAAGTATCCTCTTGGCCAATTCTTGTACTCTTACCTATAGTACAACTATCATTGTTTCTACTGCTGCCTCTAAGCGACAACTCCGCCGCATCGAGATGAACTAGAAAGAGATGAAGGCACTACAACAAGATTCATCTCATTAATTGAGATCGTCTGTCTTTCATTCACGATCATTTATCGCAAACCCAAAAACGTTCCGAGCCAACCAATTTGCGAACAGAAGCATATATACATATATCTAACCGAAAAATCCGTGATCATCGTGAATGATGATCCTCTCCAGAAAGAATATATCCCAAGTCTATATGCGGGCATTCGGAGCGAGTCTAGTAGGTTAGTTCCAGACATTCAGTTCACTTTAGGAACGGCAACATCCCATGGACCCCGTATTTCACTGGCGAACAAGCAGGGTTAGCTAGTTGCTAGTTCGAAACATGCACGTTACTACGCACTTTTTATACTTTTGAGCCCAGACCAGAACCGCAGGAGCGAGAAAGGTAATCGCAAATAGAATAAAAAGAAACAGGTATGCGACTGTCGCCGAGAGAGGTGCGGTCAGAACGAGGGAAAGCACGGATAAAAAGAGTGTTAGTAGGACTTGCACAGGCAATGCCTTTTTCGTGTTGAAAGCCTAAACGCAAAGACGGGTCGCGAATTAGCGGATTGGCATGAGACTTGATTCGGATATCAACACGCACTTGAAGTCGACGTCTGAGCATCGGAAATAGAGTGAACGATTGAACGGAAAACAGAATCAGCGCAAATACTGCCAAATCAGTGGACAAGCGGGACGCTAAGACCACCGAAGAAGAGATGGCTGCGTTCATAGACAGGACTGAAGTCAATCTAGATATACTTGGGCTTTTAGAATACTTGGTTGAGTGGTCAAGTTCCTAACCTCTCGGGTCTACCCTGATTGACTGGGCTCGACGATCCATAGTCTGCCAGCAATATGTTCAATAGGAATAAACAAGCTGACAGTGCCCAGATGGAATCCGACGACGTGGCCGCTGACAGCGTCTTTAAAACCGGGGACAAGGACATCAGAGCCAGGAAGATAAGAATAAATGACTTGAACGATTTCATGCCTGCCAACGAGTTAAACATACACCCAAAACATGAAAAGAAGGATGCGTACCGTCAGCACGAACGTGTTCGGCCAGTTTACCGTTATTTTTGCTGCTCTGTTGCGTGTATCGAAGCACTTTCCAAACAAAATATCCCAACATGAAACATCCCAGAGATACGAAAATAAGCACATGGGGATCCAACGAGTAGTCCTTTAACCGAGCAAATATGGACAAGAATATGAATATCGTCGCCAAATGTTGGGTTATCGGGATTGAAAGATGGACTAGAGGCCAATATGTGTATGGTTTAAAGTTGGCTAAATGGAATAAATGAGAATACGATTTTTGAAATATTTGCGCTCCCGTACGGTTCTTCCGAAGTGAAGATAGAAACGCATCTTCAGGAATGTAATTATCGGGAAAAGGCTGTTTCTTCCACAAGACTTTCTCCCATTTCGGCGTGCTCATTCATTAGATGAAACCGCCCAAGCCCGCGGCGGTCGTCGTGGTATGAAAAGAAAAAGTTGTACTGATCACCAACTCACACGTTCAAGCAGTCCTTCAAAGTTCCACAAACTTGCGACCCAATAACATTATTTTCTTATAGGTTTTCTTTAACACGGTACAAGGTATACAATTCAAAATTGGCCTGCTGGCTCTTAACGATATCATAAAAAATCTTCATGAACTCCACAGCTGCCTGATGTTTCTACTCGGACCGAAAATCACGCAGAACGAGGGCATGTTCGACCCTTGTTGCGAGAGAAAAGCCTGGCCAAACCAACGTGTTCGATAAGTATTGTCGCAGAGATTCGGATACAATGGTACCGTGAAGCTGGAACATTTGCCAGTAGAAACCCACCGCCGATGCAACCAAATTAATCCCACTGGTAGCAAGCAAGATAAATGACATTCACAGCGCAAATAACTTGAAGTACTTACCACTAATCTCTCCTCTTCTTGGGGCTCCGGCGCAAGTTTAGCAGGTTTCGAAGCCTGCGCCGCAAGTTTGCCTTGATTCGGGTTTGAGGAATGCGTCCCCCGCATCTGTGACTAGATCTAAAATAAGAAAGTCGGAGACCTAGAAGAATATACGAGATAACTGACGGCCTTCAGGCGACGTTCTGCGGCTTCTGCCTTGCAGCAGCTCAAAAGTTTAGGCCACGAATTACTTCAGAAGGCAAGATGGACACACCGCAGCTAAACGTGGATCGCCCCTATTCGTTGAATCAGATGCACCGTTATCGTTACCAGAAGTCGACCCCAGAACGGTGTGCCCTCCAGAATGATTTGAAGGTTTGGAGCATAGCGAGCCCATAGTTATTAAATAAGCGCCCATATGCGCCATCTCTCTCACACGAACTTAAAATGCGTAGTGGGGTGAAAAACACTCCCGTAGATTGATACTGGTATATCCATAGGAGGATACAAAACGCGATTGCGGCATGTCTACTTGGTTTTCCGTTTCGGCCCTTTCTTCTTGCCCATCCCCCCAATTACATCCCCTTTTTTGGCTCTTGCTCCCTCATGTCGACTTTTATCTCCCATATCCCGATCAAACACTCCCCCCTTACCCAAGCCTGACTTTCTTCGGCTCTTCTTCTTCTCTTTTGTTTTCGAAGATTTGATAAGATGTCGTTCGGGTTCCCCGATCTTCGAAGGACGTATACTCTTTTTGGTAGATCTAATCGCTGCCTTCACAGCACCCTCGTTCCCAAGTTCCGCGTCTTCTTCCTTGGCCATCTTCCTCCGCTTTGCTTTGCGGGACAGACCGGAGAACTTGTCGCGCTTGGGCTGTAGGTGAATATTTCAATCAGGTTATGTGTTGCAGACCAGAAAACAAACATACTTTGGCCTCTTGAGTGGCTGCTTTTGGTTTTCCTTTCGCCGCTGAAACCTCAAAGCCTGCCTCATATTGCGCCTTGCTTATGGCTGTTATTCATAAATCAGAACCTTTTCCCCAAGAAAAGCGTCAAATTGATCACCTTCCGTGCTCTTCTTCTCCTTCTCAGACTGGAACCACGTTCGCGCAGGTCTGGAGAAGATCTCAGCTTCGTGTTCGATGATGTTCTGCCCCTTCTTTAATTCCATCTCTGCTTGACGGAGCTAGTCGATCATCAGTAAAACGTTCTAAAAGACACGAGAGCACGGTACCTGTTTCTCTTCCTTCTCTTCACGCATAATGTCAGAAATTTCCTCTTTGAGACTTTCGAGCTTTTCAACCCATTTGTTGACCGCTTCTTGGGGCACAATTCGGTGACGAATTGTGTCCTTGTCCGACCCATGCTTGATGACACTCTTGAGCATTTTCCTGTCTGCCTCCCCCACTAGTGTTACAGAACTACGAGAAGTGAACACCTCGCAATCAAAGAATAGAAACGAATGGTACTAACCGACCTTTATTCCCGGCACGAGCAGTCCTACCAACCCTATGTGTATACTGCTCGAGTTGGCCAGGCATATCGTAGTTGATAACAGTCTCAACACCTTTGATGTCCAGACCACGAGCAGCCAGATCCGTAGCCATAAGATAGTCTACCGTTCCATCCCGAAATTGTTGCAGAGCTTTGAGACGCTATGTGCATACAAGGTCAGTCGAATCAAAGGTAAAACAGGTCGTAGTACTTGCCTGTTCTTGCGTAAGGTCACCGTGAAGTTCATCGCATTTCATCCCCAGTATTGAGAATACTATTCGGATTTGATGTGCGAGTTTTTTGCTTCGCAGGAAGACGATGACATTACTCTTGAACGACCGTTTGCATAGAGTTACAAGCATCGCAGAACGCTCCGATTCCTTTGCCGCCCGTACTCGGACAAATTCTTGTGTCAAATTCTGAGCGACGCCTTTCTTGGGATCAACAAAGAGACGAACAGGTTTGTTCAGCGACATTTTGACAAGCTCGTCTACAGAATCAGTCATCGTAGCCGAAAACAGCATAGTTTGGCGAGATTTTGGACAGGACTTTACAATTTCAGCCAACTCGTCTGCGAATCCATCTGAAAGCATCCTATCGGCCTCGTCAAGCACAAGAATATCTAGAGTATCCAGAGTGAAGGACGGGGAGTTGCGAATGTGATCTATAAGACGACCAGGAGTGGCAATAACGACATCTGGTCGATTTCGAAGAGCAATCTCCTGTGACTTGATGGACAGGCCACCTATGGTAACCGTTCGACATTAGATCTCAGAAGTAGTTCGAACACTTACCAACAATAAGGCAGAAGGTAATATCTGTATGCGTCCCCAGTTTAGTTCCAACATCATAACACTGGACGGCCAGTTCTCGAGTAGGAACAAGAACCAGACAGCGTGTTGCCGCCGCCTTCTTTCCTTTTTCGCGATATAGAAGACGCTCTAGCATGGGTATTATGAAGGCGGCGGTTTTACCGGAACCAGTTTTTGCTCCACCGACGATATCTTTGCCTAGAAGAGCAATTGGGATTGTGGCGGATTGTATAGGTGTAGGATGGTGGAAGCCAAGAGTAGTAACGGCCTTGATGATTGGCCGTGAAATATTCATGGTAAGAAATGATTCATGAGCGTCGGAGAGACCGACTTCGGAATCAAAGAACGCTGCTTTACGTTGTATTTCCGCTTGGGTTTCTGGTTCAGATTCGTCTGAGGAGGAATCTGCATCTGAAAAAGCTTCCTCATCGGGGTCCGAGGCGTTTTCCTCTTCATCGTCCACATTTTCTCCCTCGTCCTCGTCAGAAGTAGCCAAAGGATCATCGTCTGCATCAGAAGCCTCCTCATCCATACCGTCAAAGCCATCCAGGCCTTCTTCATCGTCCTCCTGATCAGAAACTTCGTCCTCGTCACTTTCGGGTTCTCGTTTGCGCTTTGCGATTTTACGACGCGCAATTATATCATCCACGGAAATAGGTTCCTAATGTATGATGGTAAGCCAGTTTGTAGTAGCATAGAATAGTGTAGCAGTCCATACGGGTTTGGTTCCTTTTAGAATATCAGGGCCATCTCTTCGCTCTTCAAGCAAATCCACATATGGGTCCCCAGACAGGTCGAAAGTAAAGTCTGGATTTAATGCATCGTCCTTCGCCGTCTTTTTAGGGACATCCTCGACATCCTCGACATCAGAGTCGATGGTCATTACATAGTCCGCCATGACGAAAGAGAAAAACTGAGAATGGAATTAGAACTGAAATTGACGCGCAAAAAAAGATTTCTTCACGTGGAAGTGATAGACGCTCGTGCTGATATAGACAGCTTTGACCGGGCAAATACTAAAAATGGCACAAAATTTGTTATATTTACAAGGATTACACTGTCTATCGAGGGGTTGAAATTCCGTAGAAAGAAAAAGCTCGTCTTACATATGTACTTAAGATAACCAAAGCAATCAGAGACAGCGGACTAGACACAGAAAACAGAGAGCGCAACAAGATATACATGATCCACGAGGGTATAAAAGTAAGTAATCCAAGCATGATTCATAATCGGTTTAATATACTACGCAGCCAGGTCATGTCCCTTGGTGGTTTGATTTGAGAAACATTGGTAGTGACAGGGATATCATCAAAGTCGTTATCTGGAGGCGCGATCCGCGACTTTTGCATCTTGGAAATCAAACATCGTAAGTAAAGAACAAAAATAGATACAAAGGTACAAACCTCGTCGTTCATGAGATATTTCGTTAGAAGTACGTTACCGATATGAGGACGTTCAGGAAAGTTGTAGTCGGTTGTAGACCGACACTGAGCTTGACATTGTGTCGTGCTTGTTATAAATCGACCCATCATATTGAATTTTCCCCAATGAATCTTCGTAGGATCCCCGGATTTGGTGTCGTCGTTGGCTTCATGAGCACGAATCAGGTCGGACATGTGGACCTCCCTGTGACATAGCTCATAATTTAGAGACCAGAATAATTAGCCTAGAAAAGGTAGAAAAAACTCACAACGCAGGTATACACGCCCCTTTGGTATTCCTCAAGGCTAGCCGGTAAGCCCGATGTGCCCTAATAGCTTGGAGTAGTACATCCCATGATTGCAGGGCCTTCGCCTGCTCCGGAGAACGCTGCTTGAATTTCTCCATAGTTTGATCGCCAGCAAAGGTAGAGTTATTTATTCCTGCAACGAATGCACGAAGCGCCGAATAATTGTTCAAACCACGGAGCTTATGAGCAACGTCAACAAATTTTTCAATTTGCTTCGCTCGGTCTCTGGGGCGATCATGGCAGAGAATAAGAGAAACAACCCTGCCGTAAAGGGAAAACGGTAAGTCGTACCCACTAGATTCATTACCAGTTGATACATACCAATCCGCAAGATGGTTTGACACGTTGTTAAAGCGTGCGATCGTATTTAATTCGGGATCCTTCTTGCCTGATACAAAAGTGAAATGAAGCCAATGCCTCGGCTGAATTTCAAGTATCATTAATAAAACCCCAGAAAATCAACTGACAGGTCCTCACCTCGATTTCTAGGAACAGCCGCTTCTCGATCCTAGTAATTTCCTGTGCAATATCTCCTGGGTCCATCATGTTCACTTCATTTGCCAGCTTGACTAGTTCCCTTAATTGCTGCTTCACCGTAAAATCCGTGTTATCGGACTCAACTGAACCATTGGATGAGCCCGAGCTGGGAAACAATACCTTGGCAGTTAGCAAAGGAAGACTGGATTTTCTTGACCGTGAAGGGATAGTCATGGAAGTCTTTCCTTGTTCTCCGGGAGGTGAAGACGTTGTATTCACCGAAGACTTCACACTTTCGTCATCATCATCTTCCAAAAGACTGTAGGAATCGTCACTCAAATAAGCTGAATGATCGTCCACTTTCAAGGCCCATGCGCTATCTCGGTCTACTAGGGTGGGTAGAACCTCGAGGAACGGTAGAAAGTCAGACCCGTAATGCAAGAGGTAGGTCTTTGAAATGATAGATTTGATGAGAGCGGAAAGGGCTCCAGCGGTACCGCGAACGGCAAAGTCGTAGGAGTAATCTCGGATCCAGAGCTCCAATAGGTGACAGATCCTATCGGTTGATGGTCAATTAGAGTTTTGCAACGCAATATAAAAGGACCGGGTAGACGAATCTCACTTCATCTGAGCAAAACATGCAAACATGGGATCTCCTGATGGATTATCCAATTGACGCATCCGTTTCTGCATTGCAAGAAGCAGATTACGCGGGCTTGCGAATCGTCGATATGTCAACAAGAAATGTGTGATGAAAGTTGGGTCTGCAAACATATGTTGACACACGGCAGTAGACCGAGCAAAGATAGACGTACCATCACCGCTTACAGACAAGAAAAGCAATTTGTCTAGCAGCTCATCCAATGTGGCCCATTGCGCAGGGCGCCTACATCAATGTTATTTAGAAATTGCATCGCAGAAACGAGACAAAACACACATCTCTTTGCTCTCGGCTTTCGCGGGTGGCAGAAGCTCAGTCGCTGGGGAGTGGTCAACTTCTGGAGGGCGAGAGCCATTGGTTGCCACAATGTTGGTGTCGATTGTTGGCTGAATGACCTCGTCAAAATACCTTGACCTTTCTTCCCGCTGGTCACCGAGCAAGTCACCAGTGGATCGTGCGCGGGTAGGTGAATTTGGAACCGAGGTCGTGCGAGATGCAGGTATGGTGGGTAACGAAGATTGGATGGATATCGGGGCCGGGATCGGGACATGGTTGAGAGAAGAAGCTGACGAAGCAGTTGGAGTAACAGTCCTTGACCCATCTAATCGGTCCCATGAAGGAGAAGTCGTCACGATCTCGGGAGAGGCAGGATTCCGATAGTCTTCAGACAATCGATTTCCACCTAAGCCAAAGGGATGAGCGGATACTACAAAAAGGAATAAACACTTACCGTTTCGTCGTTCCCTAAGTACAGCTTTTAGAAGATAGTCGAAGGACCTCCTCATCTTTCCTTTGCCATTCTCACTGTCATTCACCTCGACCAATCCCACATCATATTGTTGCAAGGTTTCAGATGCTTGTAAAGGATCGACTTTTCTTTCCAGATCCGATTTGCAGGCAATGACTATAACTGGGAGTTGAAGAGCAATGTAAGCTTCTACATCGGAGCGTTAGCAACCTATCTCGAAGAAGCAAGACGAGACACACTAAGTAGTTCCTCGACAGGGGTGAAAGAAGCTTCATTGGAAGCATCATAGCAGACGATGACGCCATCGATTTTGAGTGCTTCTGGAAGATAGTTGAGTGGAGAGATGGGTGATTGAAGCATTTCGGGAGTAACATCGACTTCGATAACGTATAGCGGACACTCGACACCTTCATCGCGAACATATATTCCAGTACGCCGCGTATCTGATAAAAGATTCAGTGAATGACCAGCCAGGCAAGAAAATGGGTCATTACGACGGGTGGATGGATGAGTTCCTGGTAAAGGGCCGCTTGGTTCCGATAAGTTGTGGTACTTCAACCCTTTCCGGATGGCCACGGACTTTCCACAGCCTGCTGTTCCAACCACAGCAATGGTGATGGCTTGGTTTTGCTCTTGCTGTATATGTGTGAATAAAACAAAATAACATATAAGCAGGTTACTCACCGAATTCACTTGTGTATTGATTTGCATTCTCCTTGTATTCTGCGAATACACCCCCAGACTACCACTTCGCGTTCTTCCAGCTGATACTAATGGACGAGCTGGTAGCGACGAAGCAGATCGTAAGGGCGGCGCAGCCTCTTGAGTGCTGGAATTCGACATGATACTGCTCATGCTCGATGTTGTGCTTAGTGCTGGCGTCCTTGACGGCAAAGGTAATTCTCCGCCAGCAAAAGACCTCGCCGGATCCTGAGCTTTCAAAGGCGAATTCTTGAAACGGTCGGTTGTATTACTGAATGCATCTGGATCAGAGTCGCCGGCGAGGGATGACTTCACAGAGCTAACACTATCTCCTCTCGACCTTCCGAGCTGATTTACGTGATTCAAATCTCGTCTGAGGCCAACTAGACCAGTAGGTGGCTCTAAAGCGGATCCGGTGTGACCTCGGTTGGGTCTCGTAACCACTGGCGACAGTGCATCGCGGCCATAATGCACGAAAGAGTCGACAGAGATTGATTTTCGAAGGCTTTGGGGCGAAACCAGCGTTGGTGACGTCGGCTTTATTGTTTCCTCGAGATCAGAAGACGGTGAGGAGACTGCAGTGGCGTATGATTCTTTGGACACAAATGAGGCGGTAGGAGATACCGTAGGAAGGGGACTGGTCGTCAACAAGTTGTCAGTAGCTGGAACGAAAATGGCCTGGGTCGGTGACAAAACATCGTCAAGAGGTTGTGCCATCAGATGTAGCTCGTGAAGGCGTTAAAGTGTGGTGGTACAGAAAGCAAAAAAAATAAACAACGAAAAACTGAAGAGAAGCGGGGAGATAATTCTGTCAGACCGGTATGAGTGGAAAGAGGAAACCGCCGCGGTTTCTCCTTGAGCGCGTAGCACAGCCACATGCCCTCTCATTCCCACTTCATTGTTTCTTATTTTTCTGTTTTCCTTTTTCGCATTTCCAGCCTGAGTACCCAACATCGGTAACAGTAATATCCAGAGCACAACGGGCTCGAAATATTCAAAGAAGAAGGATAGGAGTAGGGGGGACTCTACCGTAAACTCGAGATAGATAAGGACGATGAAAGGCAGAAAAATATAATCAATAATCAGCGGGATGCAGTTGCCGAGGCAATGTCAGGATTGCGGTGATACTCAGTTTCTTGAAGAGCCGGCTGTGATACTGGCCAACAGCTGGCCAACGTAACGTCCTCAGATTGCACGAGCCCTGGTGCAATGGGAGGATCACTGCGTGTGACTCCAGCCCCAACAGACCCCAGGATGATGGGCTCGTCTGGGCTCGTCGACCGGGACAAACTACTAAATGTAAGCTGCATTGCACGGGAAGGCAGACCCTGATGGAGCAACCTAGGGTGTTGGTACTTAACGGCACGATGGACTGGGGCCGGGCAGGCTAGACAAGGTTGCAATCCTGGCTTGAAGGCGAAGGAAAAATAACACATGCATTGTTCAACAAGATCAACTTCTGCCCGGAATACTTCGACGAGTCCCTAGATTCTCCTTGAAGGTTTACTTCGCTCATCTTTTCGGAGTTTTCGCAACAGAAGACATACTTTTGGCGTCCGTCGGTAGGCTACTTGTGTACTGACAGTGAATGCCGTTTAAACCAAGTACAAGACCTGTGAGTACCATACCCGAATAATTAACATTCTAATCTTATTCTGTTCCGCACTAATCTACTACGACGCTTTGGACTCCCTTGGTCTTATGCACGTGCCTTCAGGTCTGGTAAGCCAAGGGCACCGGATTCAATAACTCGATTGAACCGTTTCCGTAAACTATGTTGTGCATATGCTAACAAGCACTACAGACAAGTGTCGTTCATACTAGGTAGGCAGACGCTAGAAATGTAGAGCAAGGCGCTGTCCAGCATCTATCAATTGCACACAGGTCTTATAGGTTACGACTCATCAAAATAGTCCCCTTTTTCTTTGTCTCCCGAAGGCAGATCTAACACCTCTTGACAATAACGAGTCGAGGTATGGTTAGAGTCTGCTAGTTTTTCACGGCGTGTACATAGGACCTCAACTCAGGTCACGCGTTTCTTCCTAATTAGGAAGAAAAGCATGACCTACAACCTAATTAGGAAGAAACGCGTGACCTATAAGTTATCGTTTACCTCCCAGACTTTCGTACTGTATACCAAGGCGCAAGGACCCCAGTCTTTCCTGAACCGCAAGCAGAACGAAAGAGACAATCAATGCCATCCAAAATGTTGGTAGTGATAAGGAGTGAATAATCGTGAGGAACAAAATGAAGTTCGGGCTGAGATAATTGACGGCATAGCTTGGCAATGCCTTCAACTGTGCTGAATCGAAAAGGCTCTTCAGACATGCTCAGAGGGAACAGATGATATTCTTCTCTTATTACTTTTAGCGGAAACAGGTTAGCTACTTGAAACATGTCGGGCTATCGACTAAAACACGTCGGGAAACACGTCGGCTAATACATTGATGCGTTTGATAAATGAGCTATTTGGCCCTACATGTGACCTGCATGTGATCCCTTCCCGAGGTCGTGTTTGACCCCCTCAAAAAATTTCAGACTACCTTTTTCTGACAAATTTACACTTCCTCTGAAGCTGCAGCGGAGCGTTCTCCGTTTCTCTTTCTCGGCTCTTTCTTTAGCTCGAGACTTTCAAGTCAAATGCAGATATACTAGGCCTAGGGTTCTACCCACTTAATACAAGTCGCAAGGCCAATTCACCCAACCTCTGATTGTTGACTTGTTTGATCTAGATGAGTGATTTGTATAGATAGAAACTAAATGGTATTCATTGACGAGAATATACATTACTTAGTTAGAAAACAGATAGAGGGCATAAAAAGATGATAAGGTCTGCATAAATTTGATATTTGAACTTTGAAGTAAAAGTAGTTCCCACAAAAGCAAGTTAACAGGTTACAGCGGCCAGGTCTGAGCTAAAGACAACATACTCGAGCCTTGCAAAGCATGAGACGAAAATAGCACTTACCTTCATGATCTTTGGGTCTTGGCATCACGCGCCGATATGAACAAAATTTACCCATCTCTCCAGTGTTACTCCGTTCCTTCCTCTCATTTTCTTGATTGCCTCAGACAATGCTCTCGCTTGCACTCCAACCTCGTTGCATCGAGACAGATGTTCATCCGAGAAAATGTATGAGTAAAAGTCTTTCACCATTTCTGGCCCATCTACATCAGCCATCTCCCACATCGTTCCAACCACACTCTGAAAAACCACAGAATTGTATTGCAGCTGCAAGGTGAATGACTTCATTGTGAACACTGCCCGGGAACTGTTCCGCCGTGTGGCATGCCGAGAGGAATGCAAAGGTAGCATTGTGCAGATTGAGGCAGATTATGTCTAACAAGGTGAAATGTGAACCTCCAGCCAGCAAAAAGTAAGAGCTAAAGGGTGCAGTGGGGACAAGTGTACCATGTGATGCAATATGAAGCCACTCATGGTCAACAAGGGCCTTTTCTACAGCATCTTTGGTAGCTGAAGCTTAGTCTACCTATTTGATATCGGCGGCTTAGCCTGTCCGATTCTAGATTACATAATCTAAGGCGGCAACGTCTTCGGCAATTGCTTTGCGGTGAGTTCTTACTTGGGTTTTGTGTTCAAACTGCTTCGTATGCATGTTAGTAGTATTGTACACTAGGCTAATGTGTCTGATGTACGGACAGATGAAAAAAACTGTGAAATTTTCGCACTACAAGCTAAATTACCTAAGCTAAATGCCTGGGAAAATGGGCGCTCAATTGGCCAGGCTAATTGGGCCGACCTAAGTTGCAGACGTTACACACATCAGTTTATTGGTCGTCGTGTTCTGTCTGCTTATAGGAGACTAGCTGAAGCTTCCTCCAGAGATGTCACAGTGATCTGCTCCTTATACTATGCAACTTCATTCATTTCCTCCTTTGTATTTCGAAGGGAGCTGTCATATTGGCCAGCTACCAGAAGGCATGGTAGCTGTGAAAATGATTTAGTGGTGAAGGCAACAATGAGAGCAGTCAATGTAGGAGTGTATGATGAGATGTACAAATCAGGAAGAAACTTCTTTGTACTAGGTGCAATGGGACCTGCTGCATGCAGTGGTAATGTTGATAAAAGAGAAGTGGGGCACCAAAATATTTGGGACTGTTCTGGAATATGGAGCTCTCTGAGCTTGCTAACAACAGGTGATACTACAAGATCCCATAGGTCCTTCAGAGTAGCCCGGAGGACATGATTGTATCGCTTTGGAGATGTTTTCATACCAGACCTTGCTTCTGTGAACCGCTGCACAAGGGTTTCTACTTCTTCATAGAAACCCTTTACCATGGGGATCAATACAGGCAGGTCCTGCTCCAGTACAATGAGTACATCAGACCTATATTTACTGCAATTGACCACAATGACAGGGCCATATTTTGCTGCAGATTTTAGTTCTGCAAATGATTTTCTGCCCAAAAATGTCTTGAATCCAAGGGATTTTATGTATCTTCTCAATAATATCACCTTGAGCTCTCAAGAGATGGAGCTTCTCAGACAATCTATGACCAAATGGATCACTGATTGCCTCTACTATCTGGTGCTGGTGGCTGCCACTTTGCAGGTGGAAGTCCATACCAGACTCAACAGAATTTTCTGTAGAGAGTAGCTCGAGGCAATGATTAATCTGTACCATCTCATCAGCCAGTAATGGTTCTAGAGCCTTGAGCCTGTCCATAGGCATCCTCAAGCCCCGCAGTTCAGACCAGAGCAACCCCCACCCTTGTTCTATGATTGCAACAGCCAGGGCTAGTTGACCCAGGCGAATTGCTTGTGATGCTGCATCTGAGGCAAATTCAGGAAGATTGATTGTGGATGAGAGGTGCTGGTACTGCAAAGAAATGAAAGGCATCATAGAAAGAGAATGGGAAATCAGGGAAAGCCCCAGGATATATGCATCAAGGTTGGATTGAGCAAGATCAGGATGTGGCCGTGTGAATTGTACCCAGTTCTTGACTGCCTTCAAACAGTCTGATACTGGAGAATATATATCCTCAGAAGCCTGTTTGGAAACTGACACACACTCATTCAGATCTTCCTGGTAGCTTTTCTGCTGAAAGTGATTCCAAAGGCTCAAACCAAGATTGTTGAGTAAAGAAGCACATTGCGGGTGGCCTATCAGACAGAGTGGAAGTGCTTTTTGATTCAACAGAATAGACTCATTGAGATCTTCAATATGGCCTGTCTGCTGAAAGTGATCCTGGAGGCCTGAACTGAGGTGGTTGAGTGAAGAAGCACATTGTGGGTGGCCCACAGGATGGAGTAGAAGTACTCTTGATTCAACTGAATAGACTCATCGAGATCTTCAATGTAGCCTGTCTGCTGAAAGCGATTCCAGAGCCCCAAACTGAGGTTATTGAGTGAAGAAGCATGTAGTGAGTGGTCCACAGGACGGAGTGAAAGTGCTTCTTGATTCAACAGAATAGACTCATTGAGATCTTCAATGTGGCCTGTCTGCTGAAAGCAATTCTGGAGGCCCAAACTGAGGTTGTTGAGTGAAAAAGTGTAACGCCTCCGCCTCTCCATAATCACCACTGACCGTATCCGGCGATACGGTCATCCTAGACGCCGCCGATAGACCAAATGGTCTATCTTATCTTTCTATTTATTATTAATTATATAATAAATCCGTTACTATAAGTATTGTACGATTACTTAATAGTCTAGTTAGTCTTT